>JASCZI010000414.1:0-10052 GCA_036250425.1 Stylosanthes scabra
AAAAAAAAAAAAAAAAAAAACCTTAATATTATGTCTTTATTCACCATAAAAAATCCTAGATACTCAATTTTATTATGAAGATGAAATAGAAAAAATATTCCTAATTTTTTCGATGTAAGAAAAATTTTTACCATTTTTTTTATATATATCATTCAAATCTTCTTATGATTTTAGATTTTTTTTTGTTATATATATTTTCTATCACTGCTAAAATACTATGTGAGTATCAAGTAGTTTAATGGGTGTTGAACACCAAACCTAACTAAAAGATAAAAAAAATAAAAGAAAATAATAAGAATTTATTTTTAAATATAATTCACATATATAATAGCTTTACTCTTCTAATATAGACTCTAGTATTTAGCCTTCAACATCTATCTTTATCAAATTCCTCTCTATTTTTGACACAAGTAAGAAAAACAAAACTCTTATTCATTTCCACTATAGGCAATCGTTTTCGAACGCCCCTAATAATTATTATATATATAACCATATAGTCTATAGAACCATGTTCATAATTAAATCCACTTGTTTTGTTTGGTTACCGTATAGTTTTTGTTAAAGGGACATCTCTCCGGTTGATTTTGCACACCGGAGTTAATCGTCGCCTTCAAAATAACTGAAGCCAATTATTCTAAGAAATATATGAAAGTGGTTGGAGAGAATTGCCAACAATCTTAGTCAATACTACAATACTGTATATGTACCTAGGATAAAATCCTTCCAAAATCTTTCTTTCCATATGGTGAAACAATAATTCTTTAGAAACATATGTCATGCCGTTGATATACCTTTTTTTATTGGAAAAATATCAAAATTATCCACGAAAAATTCAGATACTTACAAAACTATCTATAAATAAAGAAAAAGAATTTTTTATTCATAAAAAATTTGTTATATTTGTCAAAACTATCCAAATAATATGTTAAAACTATCCAAACTCTTACGTTAATTGCTGATGTTTAGGTATTTTTGACAAATAAAACTCATCTTTTATAAAACTTATCTTTTATATAGATAGAAAATTCTTTTTCTTTATTCATGATTAATTTTATTAGCGCCTCAATCTTTCGTGGGTAATTTTGATAATTTATGTCTTTTTTTCTTTATGTGTTGTATAGTGTATCCTATAAGGTTTCTTCTAGTATATATAACGGTAAATAATATTTTGGTTTCTTTTTGTTGCTAAAAGTAAAGCATTTGGTTCATTTTAAAAGGGTAATGCTATTTGAAAAAATAATTTTGGTCAATCAATTAAATTCAATTAAGTCATTTATTTTTATGCTAAATAGAATATTATTTCGGTGTCAAATAGTATAAAAGATAGTACCTAAATAAAATTCTATTTGACATCGAAATAATTTTTTATTTAACATAAAATAAATAACTTAGTTGGTTAAATCACTTGTTCATATAAAATTACTGTTTTGATAAAATACACACGTATATATTTTGACTAAAAAAATTATATTCTTTGTAATTTTATAAAGGTTTTAGTTCACAATATTTTTAAGAAATTGAAACAATCTAATCGTCTTACATCGTGAGATAATATTCATGAGTTCAATTACCTTTCTATTCTAAATTTTAAATCTAAATTTTAAATCCAAAATTCTAATGCTAAATACTCTAAAAAGTGAAGATTAAAAAAAACATAATTTTACAATAAAAGCATATTATCTAATATCTAATATTGACTAATCAAAGTTTAGTTGTTTATACTAATGTGCCTATATTTCAAAAATTCAAATGCAGCTAACTTACCATCAAGTGAACTTTGTCCTTGTTGGCTTATCTAGTTTTAACTCTGGAAAAGTTTGCACTATATATATATATATACAAATTAACATAGCAAGCAAACACTCCTTATTTAATGCAAATAAAGTTGGTAAAACCAAATTAAAGTCATCATGCCCTAATTGAAAAAATGACAATATTGATTTGGTGAGTTTTAAATACATCCACATGTTTCCAATATCTTGCAGCTGTAATTCCTTGTTATTATGACTGGTCATTAATTAGTACTGTTAGTATATTATATGGTTTCAATATTCTCACTACTATATATATATATATATGATTATCAATGAAAGCAAGGGTGATGCTATAATAATACATTATTCTTGAGATTTGAAAACAAGGGATAACAAGTTAATTTCAAGAGTTAGTTAACTTTAATTCACACTTTCGTTTTCTAAACTTTCAAGAGCAAATCAATAAATATCAATTTGAACAGTTCGAAAATAGTTTGGAATGAATAAATAAATACAAATTTTTGAACTGATACAAATAGGGGTGGTAAACAATTTGTAAGGATGGAAATAGAAATTTGGACAAAGTGAAGGCATGAATGAAAAGTGAGCAGCAGCTTGGTGATATTTGAGTCAAAAGTAAAAGCTTAAGGTGATATTCTATATAAGGTGCTAATAAGTTTTTTTAGAGGTTATGTGTGAGTTAATTATTATGTGATTGGAAATGTATTTTTAAGTGTTGGTATTTATTGTATGTTGTGTAGAAGTTGTAATGCCTTTGATGTTATTATTACTATGACTTGATAAAATTTTGATTAGTGGTTCATTCTTGATTGTAATACACTATTAGTAATTGAAATTTTCTATCTAATTTTGAGTACAGATCAGATTTAAACAATGATAATAAAAAAAAGTTGAAGTCTATCTAATTTCTCTAAATAAGAGGGTAAATTACTCTTTCTGAAATGACAATATCTCATTTTGAAATATGTAATCTTAAACAGAATTAATATTTTAACCGTTATAGAATTTTATAATTCAATTCTAAATTTAACCCACCCTCTTTTAAACTCATCTGAACCAAAATCATCCTTCTTCCTCTGTTGCTGAAAGATTAAAAGTGAAATAATTATTTAAAACTTATGCTGCTATCTTTTTTTTTTTGGAATATGTTTGAATTCAAATGATATATAGTCTTATAGATTGCAGTAACCCATGTTGCATCCACTTTTTGTTGAATTGGAAAATTTTAAGTGTCGAAGAGAAATTAGGTGTTGAGGAGAGATTGGTTGTACCGTTTTGACAAAAAGTGGTGGTTAATTTTGACTCCATTAGTTTTATTTTTTTTGTGTGTTTAGAGTTGATCAGAATTTATGTTTTATGCATTTTTGTGTACTCCATTGTACTCTATCACTTTTAATTTGATTTGAAAATTTGAACTATATATAAAAAAAATAAACAAGTGATAATGCAATTTAGACTTTTTGCATTTCTATTATATAGTTTGGAAAAATGATTTATGTTGTCAAAATGGTTGAAGTCATGGATGAAATGAAGTTTGAATGACCTCGTTCCTAAATCACATTGTATCACTTCAACGTGGGTTAATAAAATAAATATTTTAATAACTAATTTATAAATTAATAATTTTAAACCAATCAATCAGAAGTTGTTATTATAAAGAGGATAATTTACCCTCTCAATAAAAGGTATGGTAGAAGCCACCTAAAAAAAATTATATCAACAAATATCAAGTGTCAATATCTCAAAGACTCAAACAATCACTCTTATTGATTAACAAACTTTATGGGAGTCTTTTGCCAAGTGGAATAATGATCGGTAATTTCCTCATTATTTTAGTTGGGTAGATTGGAAAATTGAGCATAGTTTCAAAACTCTCTTAATTTTTTTAAGTTTAACTTTTAATCGATTTTATTAAAAATAATATATATGAGTCTCTGATATTTTGTACACCTCTTTGAGAGTTAACCCTTTCATAGTTTCATTAAAAATAAAAAAGTTGGAGGATATTTTTACTGAAAGAACTTTTAAATGATTTAACATTTTGATAAATTTTCATCTAATGATATTTAACTATTAATTTCGTGTGAAGTTAAATGCATAAAAATTTTCCCTAAATAAAATAACCTCTTAGAAAACCTTTTAATTTGGTGTTATCAAATCTGTGATATTTCTAAATCCGTATTATTAAAACTGTTGATTAATTTTTTGCAGTAGATAATAATTTCCTTTTCTTAGAAAAATATGTGCGTGGATTAAAAAAAAATTCTATTTTATACTCTTAAAATATGTAGTGAAACACAAGTCAGGTAAATCTTTTTAATATTATGAACCGTAAGAATTTGAACTTTTTCATGTCCATTAAAAAATCTGACTAAATAATGTTAGAACATAGAACTGTAAATCTCTAATTAATAGACTTTGTGACTTGATGATTTCCTTACTGAAGTTTTTCTATCTAATTAATTAGGTTTAGGGTTTTCATTCTATAGAAGGATTAGCATTTGGTTGTGAGGTATTACGGAACTAAGCTAAAGGACAAGAATATATTTTGTTCATACTCATTTCTAGTAATAATTAATTTTTTGATTTCTAAATTTGGTCAAGTTGCTTCAAGCAAAGTTTCATCCGTAGATCTAACAATAAAATTAACTACTTCTTATGACCTCCATAAAATTTGACTTTAGACACTTGTAAATTAAATCTTTAGCATTATTTTCAATTTTCCTAACGAGAATAACTAATAATAAGTTGGCATATTAACATTATTATTGGTTCCTAAGAGTTATATCTGTATAGTGTGAAATAGTTGAGAATTATAAGATAGTCAAAAGATATAGTTATTATAGCCATCGTGTAGAGAATCAATAATCTATGAGGTGATGTAAGATTTAAGAATATAGAGCGGAAACTTTTGTCTATGGAAAAATATATATAATACACAATCTGGTTAAGATTATTAACCAGTTTTACCTGACATTATATTATTCCAAAAAACAAGAATACATCGAACCTGATAATGAAACATCTTAATTATTATTATTATTATTATTTGAAATTTGATTTTAGTATACTAACTATAACTGTAAATATAAAACAGTTTTATAAATGAAAAAGGCTAGATAATAATCCATTTTAATATATTTTGGCTATCATTTTTAGCCATCAATCTTCACTACTTTTAGATTATAGTTTAACATTATATAATAACACTTTAAATTAGACATAATAGTTAAATGATGGCTAAAACAAATTAAAACTGATGATCATATAACATTTTTCTTTATAAATATATTCAATTATTTAATATTATGTTATTAAAAATAACTATATTTTATATTAATTACGTGAATAATTATTAAAAAAATAAATATAATTAGAGTACTGCATAAATTATTTTACAAAGTTGGTAAGTATGTTAAAATTAAATTCTATTTTTTTATGCAAAATTTCTGTTGTTCTAATCGATGGGCATGAATAAAGAATGAGAGAGGGGGAGAAATAGAATTGTCAAATCATGAGTTTTAATCTTAAGGATTAATTCAAATGCCGTGTAAGTATAGCATCAAGAAAATCACTTCTAAACCGTCTTCCTTTGTTTTCCATTCTTCAATTCCATGCAGATGGCAAGTCAAATAAAACATTGAAACACATAGTGAAGTAACTAATATTCTAATTTAATTTGTTTCTTAACCGATTGAGATTTCATACCCCACGAAATCAAATACTTATTTTTACCTATCGAATTATAAGTACATCCAATTTGTCCATAAACATATCATCAGCATATACACACATAATAATATAATATATTACCTATTAATATTTTATTATTTGATGATCAACCTAATAGTAAAATTACTATAAACCTCATATTGGGTATTAATTAAATGGCCATCTAATAGCAATAGGTGGATGTACTCATCTAAGTCTATTAGTTGAGTCACATCTTAAACCAAATTGTCTTTAGTCGTTATATTTCTAATTTTATGGAGCAATCAGAAGGTGTAGCTTAGCTCAGAATTTTACTTGCAGTATGTACATAGTTCAAATTTAAAACACTTCAAATTTGTTTTAATTTATTATATATATATTTTTTGTGTTTGCTTAAAATTTGTCTTATTATATATACAAATACAACGGTTATTATTGCACTGATGAAATTTAGTTTTGTGACATCATGTTGTTTGTAGAATATTTGGACAATATCTACTTTAATATGGTCAAAAACTTATTTAAGTTACAAATTATTGGAGACATAAATTTATATAAAGTGACAAAAACTTCTTAAAGGAATTCTTCGTAAGAAACTGTCACTAGAACTTACATTTTTATTTGACAACAAGCATTTATATGAAATAAAAATGAAAAATACCAGTTAATAAATAACTAATTAGTAGACACCAAAAAAACTAATTAGTAAAATAGTATAAATTAAAATTTAAAATATAATATATTTTAATTAAATTTATATAATATTTAATTAATAATAATCGAATTATACTAATGTAAACCTGGTATCTACTAAAAGAGTGTAGGAATAGCATTATTCTATAATTAACTTATCTTAATTGCATAATATTCATTTTTCATTTTTTATTAATTCAACCAACACCAAATTTCCACAAAACTATTAATCAATCTCGTTCATTTTGAATTTTTTTTTAATTACCATTTTAAGTTTTTTCATTTTTCCTTGTTCGTTAACTCTTGTGCCACTTCATTCTCCCTTTTGGCCTTCTCCTTTCTTAGCTTCATCATCATTCATTTTAAAAGTTTTTCATAAGTACATTTTCATCTTTTTCAAATCTTTCACGTGTAATTAATTTTTTTTTTCTTGTTTAATTTGTCTCACACTTTACTTTTCCAACACTATTTGGCTCTCCTGTTTCCGTTTTCATCCATCATTATTTCATCCATTATTGGTTAATTCTAAAATTTTGTGCACATTGTATTCTTTTCAAAAATCTTTCACCAATCCCACTTTCATGACCATCATGTAGAAAAAAAATCATTTAAAAAAACAATAATCGTGGGTGTCACATTTAATTCTTGGATGATTTTGCTGGTAACCATTTAATTTTGATAAATTAAGAAACTCGGCACATCAAAAAATAAATAATGAATAAAAAATTTACAAGAAATGATTAATTTACTAGTAGAAATATGTTTTAGAACATAATTATGGTCCTGTTCTGTCATTATTTGAGTTGAAAACTGAGCTCAATAACTAACTAGTAAGAGCAAGCCCGGTCACAAATATAGACCAAGTCGGCATGTCCAGTCATATGTATCAACCCTGCAAGTTTTGACCCAATATAATTCAGTTTATTTAGGAATTTTTTTAAAAAAAATTAACAATTATACTTACCTATAAATAAAAAATTAGCCACTAAATTATTAGTTATTTATATACGATATATATTAATACAAAATATATATTAAAAATACGTGAAATAACATATTCATATATTTATAAAATTTACGGTGATTGATTCGGAGATTAATTTTTTATGTATATTATAATATTTGAATACAAATTTTTAAAGCCAATAAAAGAGAATAAAGGGTTCAAAGTTTTAGATATCAAATATTTTTAAATTAATTATTATAAATTTAATCCATCTTGAAGTGTTGGATGCATATTTACCCTAATAATTTTTCCTGAAGATCACACGGTCAAAGTAAAAAGAATGGACCTATCATACCCAATAGCACTCTTGCATCCCAATACACCTGAAGACTTTTCAATACCTAATTAACATTGCTTTTGGTGCATGCAATCCTATAGTTTTTTTTTTAAATAAAATAAAATAAAAATCAGTCTTCTAGGTATCAATAGTTTACATATTTTTGGCTTCCCACCAAAAGATTAGCAAACTAATTGCAGGTGTAAACAAGATGAAGTGTCTATATTGATAAAGGTAATAGGGAAGGAGTGTGATTATTATTACTTGGCTAATTAAGTAAAGGTTCAACCAAAAAGAAACATCCTAGTTGAGTTAGTCTCTCAAGTTTGATAATAATGACTCCATCAACAGAAACCCTTGATGGATGCAATAATCTTAAATAATTAAACAAATTGAACCATAAACAAAAATGATGGAGGAGTTAAGAATAAGAAGACAAGAAATTAATTATAGTTGCCAAAAGAATGATTTTATTAGTACTTTAATTTAATTACTATTATGTGCTATTAGTGTTCCACATTGGAATGATGATTTTTCCTGATATAGTATTGGATGGGATATTTGAGATCTTCTAGTTAGCTGGCACCAGCAATGTATGTTATCAAAACTTAAATCAAATAATTGAAAAAAGTTTGTTTTTATTATAATATATTGCAATAACTAATTAGTTATAAAACCTACTCTAGAATGAAGACTTTCTATCTAGTTAGAAATCAATCAAATGAAATTATATTTTGTTTTAGAAAAAACTACAGAACCAACACATTATGATTAATAAGGAGTTAACATATATTATGAATGATAAGTTATATAAATTTTGGATGATAACTTATTGTTGAATATATATATGAGTTACGGATGATAACTCATATAAACTTTGAATGATAACTTAATTATTGGCTCCCTATTGGCTCCTTAATGTTGATTTCGTAGCGTTTTTAATATATATTATTAGTTACAACTTATTACAAAAACATACCTCCACCTAAAAGAAACTCAACAAGCAGTCAATCAAATAGTAATTAAGAACTTCATGGTTTTGATGTGTATATGTGAAGTGCCATATTAATTTGTTTTAAGGTAGAACGTAATATCAATTCAAGTCCTCCTGTATGTATATGATTGAGGTCATTTTTCAACTTAAGTTGTTTGTTAAATGAATCATATTTACAATCTTAATAAGTGCAAATAATAATAATAATAATAATAATAATAATAATAATAATAATAATAAGCCACCAAACCTCTATTGTATAAAATAGGTATAGGTATTTGGCATTTCATAAAAAAATATATATTATTATAAATAAGTTTGATTATTAAGGTGGCTGATTAATTAGTTAATTGAAAAATATATGAATTAATATATATAAATATATAATAATTTATTTGATTTTCGGTATACTTTGAGATTTGTTTATATAAAAAGTCTAATAATAATTTTATATCTCTCATGATGTCTATAATTCACATAGACATACATGTACACATTTTTAGTATAAAAAATATAAAGAGTTGGTTAATGTTAAAATATGTAATTATATTTTATTATGTTAATAAAAATATTCACCTCAATTATTTATTATTTAAAAACTCAGATAGATAAACACAAACATTTAGTTAATAGTTAAAAAGGGATAAAGTTTCATTTGTCTAAAGAAAATATATAGACCGTTAAAATAAATAGGATCCTATCGCAATTAACTTTTTTTTTTCCTTTTTTTTTTTAATCTCCACCATGATGTTGTTTTATCTCTGACTCTGAGTGAGAGTGTGTGGGAGAAGCATACAGCAATCAAAATAGAAATGAAGGGTTTGAAAGAGCTTTCAAACAGTAAATGATGAAAATTAAAACTTGGAGGAGCAAACATCCATTAATTAATTTTTGCTTCAAACTGTCTCTGTATGAAAGCCATTATATACTTTTCTCTCACCTTACCACGTAACCCTAAGCAACCAAAACACAACACTTTCATCATCATAACCCACACAACCGTAATTTGACATCAACATTAATTAATTTTATGCCCTCAAAATCCTCAACAAACTACTTTGACTCTCCAATAGTTCAATTCCCATCCAACCTTTTTTTTTATCCCATATAAACAGTATATATATTTGACCCCCACACCCTAATAAATTTACTGTACTTGTGTATTATTATTATTCCTTATCCAAATAAATATTTGTTTATATTATTCAAAAAAATTAAAATAATTTTGTTACACTATGAAAACAATTTTATCCGAATATATTTAATCACGTAATGTCTTATTGATAAAAGAATTATTTTTATATTATTTTTTAAATAGTCATTTAAAAAATAAATTTAATTATATGAGTATGTAAAATGTTTACAATATTAGTAAATCAATTTTTTTTAAAAAAAATTATTTTTCATACAATTTATACGTAGCTGACAATAAATGTCCAGAACTGAAATCTTTTTACGTGTTCGAACTTAATCATATACTCCATCTCCTAATATATTTTGTTTAACACTTCTTTTCGAAATTAAAGTATATATATATATATATATATATATATATATATATATATATATATATATATATATATATATATATATATA
>JASCZI010000414.1:19423-37742 GCA_036250425.1 Stylosanthes scabra
AAAAATACTTTTAATATTTAATTTGATTCAATTTTATTCCTAATGTTTTCGATTGGTTCTAATTTTACCCTTAATCGTTGACAATTTTACCCTCAACATTTTCAATTTGTAAACGATTAGGGATAAAATTAAAACAAATCAAAAACGAGGAGTAAAATTAAATTAAATTAAATATTAAGTATTTTTAAAATTTTTCACAAATGTTAGGACATAAACTATACTTTATCCAATATATTAATTTTTAAAAAAAATGAAAATATACATTAGTTATTAGAATAAAAAATTAGACTAGTCACTAATTTTCTTCCATTCAAATTTTGAAGACATTTTTTAGTTTTTATATTTTGAAAATACTGAATAATTATTTTATTATTAACTTGATTGAATGTTTCTCTTTTTGTATATATCATTAAATAATCATTCAACTACTCATCTCTCATCCGATAAGAACAATAACATTCATATTTAAAAATAAAATGAAAATGAATAAGAATTAATGAATTGAGAATAAAATAAGATATTAGTACCTGAATTGTTGAATATTTGAATTGGAATTTGTAACTGAGAAAAAAAGAACAAATGAAAATATGAAACTAAGAACTACGGAAAATCTTAAGAACCAATGCAAAAAGTGAAAAGGTGTGAGATTAAAATTGAAAAATAATAGAGTTTCTTCATAATTACATTTAATCAAATTAGTAATTATTGAGTATCATCTATTGACCAATTTTTTTTTTTTTTTTGGTGACAAGGCATAGAAAGAAAGAAAAGAAACAAGCTGCACACACAGCTATAACAAACTAATGCTTAATGTCATCCTCCGCGAGCAAACGAAAATCCTCATTAGAAATGGGCCATTCCACATGCTAAACTCTACGAAGAATAACATGTTTAGCCATAGCATCAGCCACAGCATTGGCATCACGCTGAATAAGAACCATCTCAACACGCCAGGGTTGCCTTAACATATCACGAATTCTATAAATTAAAGAACTAGTTTCATCATTCAACAAGAAGGATCCTTACAAAAGAGTGAACGCTTCGTAGCAGTCAATCACACAAGTTGCCTCCTGAAAGCCAGTATCCCAAGCAAGTAAAAGACCACGCCATATTGCAAACAACTCACCATGAAGAACACTGGAAGGGGAAAGGATACCCATACAACCACATTTCCAAGAACCATTCCAATCTCTAATAATGTAACCAAAACCAATCTCGTCATCTTGGGTAAATCTACTAGCATCACAGTTAATCTTAACATCAGCAAAGGTCGGTAGAGTCCAATGTTAAACCAAAGGGAAAGGAATTGCCTTTTCTTGGAGGTAAAGGAATTTGTGAAGCTCTCGCTCTGAATTTTTTTTATTAAAGCCAACACTTTATTAGGGTTCTAAATATCCTCCGGATTAAAAATTGCATTATTGCGGTATCTCCAGATCCACCAAAGAGCTGAGAAGAAGAGGGAAGGGTTAGTACCCTTGACGCGCTTGAACCAGTCAAGAATATCAGTTCCATTAAGGAAGCTAAGAGATTTAGCCTTTGCCAAATAACTTGGGCTAGAGGGCAGTCCCGCAAGTAATGAAGCATAGATTCATTTTCCAGTTTGCACCGTGGGCAAGAGATGAAGTAGTAAGATTGCGACAATGAAGAAAGCAGAGGGTAGGAATGGCATTCTAGAGGCATAGCCAAATAAGCAGTTTGAACTTCTCTGGAATTTTCAATCACCAAATCCATAACCAGTTAAGCTGAGAGTCCCAATTGGTTATTCATTGACAAAGCTAATTATATCCACTCTTTACTATATATATTCTTGAGGAAGAACCATTCCAATATCAACTAGCTGGAGTACTAACATGAGAACCCACAAAATGACAAATAATTTTCTGCCGCACAAAGTCTTAAAGGGGGTGTAGAGATGATGTAGATTCCAAGAGCCATTAATCCAAACGTCCTTGATGCATAAATCAGTATCTGAAATATGGACGAAAGGAACTAATTCCGCTAAAGGCCCAAATTGAGTCAAACTATCATACCAGAAGGATTATGAAGAAGATCCAACGTCCCAAGAAAAACCATCTCTAAAAAAACCAGCAGCTTTCACAAGACTTTGCCAAAGAAGAGAGGAGATGTGTGGAGAGGAAAGCAAGTAGGAACCTGGAGATGGTCTATACTTACCATGAAGGAATTGCACCCATAATTTTTCAGGGGAATTGAACAAATGCCAAAGGAGTTTTCCTAAGAGAGCAATGTTAGCACTTTTGGGGTCTTTCAACCCCAGTCCACCAAATTTCTTCGGAGTGATTACAGAATTCTACTTTACAAGATTCAGCCCTCGCGCATCAGCAAGGCCTTTGCAAAAAAAATTTCTCATCGTGGCAGAAATGTCATTGCAGATACTAACAGGGAAGAGAGATACCTGCATGTTATAGGTAGGGAGGAAAGAAACCACAAAGTTAATAAGGCAGAGGTGCCCGACCCTGTTGAGCAATCTACCCTTCCAACTAGCTAGATGACCTTTAATTTTGTCTAAGACAGCAGAGAAGGAAGATCTACGTGCTCACGAGTGGTGAAGATTAACACCAAGATACTTTCCCAAGTCTTGACAGAAGCGAATAGAGGAGATGCCAGAGAAGAGATCTTTCCGCCTGGTAGTCACATTCTTAGAGCAAAAGGCTTTGGATTTCTCCAAATTGATCTTTAATCTAGAGGCTTTGCAAACATTATTCAACGCATTCATAACAAGATGAATATGGTTCTTCCTAACCTTGCAAAAGAGAAGGAGGTCATCTGCAAACATGAGGTGGGAAATTCTGGGGCCTCCTCTAGAGATTGCAACATGCCTCCAACTTCCCTCATCAACCAATTCAAAAATATAACAGGCCAGTTTCTCCATGAGATAACAAACAGGTAAGGAGACAAAGGATCTCCCTGTCTAAGACCCCTCTTGGGAGAAAAGTTTTTAAGCCTGTTTCCGTTTCATAGAATAGATAAAGATGAAGTAGAAATGAAAGACATAATTAACCGAATCGTAGCACAAAGAAAACCGAAACCAGTAAGCGATTGCTCAAGAAACCTCCAGTCAACTCTATCATACACCTTCTCAAGATCAATCTTGAAGGCTAAGGTTCCTTTTCTAGACTTAGTGTGCTTCATGAAGTGGAGTATTTCCTGGACAATAATGATGTTTTCGGGAGAGCCACGACTAGAGATGAATCCACCTTGAAGGGGACCAATGAATTCTTCCAGAAAGGATCTAAGCCGGTTAACCAAAACCTTGGTGACAATCTGGTAGGCCACGTTACACAAGCTAAAGGAGACTGTAGCAGTTAAAGAAACACAAGCTTGGGAACTAAGATGAGGGTTAGAAACATTACCCATGCAGTCAAGATCAAGGACATTAATATTGCAAAAAAGCTTTTTGAAATAAGACACGGCTTCAGATTGAAGCACGATAGGATCTGTAGACCAACTGCCAGCATTCAAAAAGAGGCCTTTGATTTTGTTATGCTTTCTCCTAATAAGAGTCTGAAGATAAAAAAACTTTGTATTTCGATCTCCAAAACGCACACAATGCTCTCTGGACTTTTGAAACCAAAACAATTCCTCTTGAAAGATGACAAAATTATATTCATCATTTAAAATCTCTTTCTTTGATTATAAGAGAGGCAATATCACAAAATTCCAACCTCCTTTAAATAGCACCAATATAATCTGCCTCTCAAGATCATGCTTCCTGGCAAAAATATTACCAAAAACATCAGAGTTGAATTTTAAAGAATCCAATTGGACAACCTTTAGATTAGATGGGAGGCAAGGAGAACCCTGAATCCAAGCATTCTGAACAACAACTTTGTACTGAGAATGGGTGGACCAAGCTGCTTGAAAACGAAACGAGCGATTAGCAATTGAATGATTAAGACCATTACAACAGATCAAGATTGGGCAATGGTAAGAATGAAGCCTGCATAGAATTTCCAAGTACGCTTCAGGGAACAACTCCAATCAATCAGAATTGTGAAGAACACGATCTAATTTTTTAGCAATATCTCTATTGTTCTATATTATTCTATACCAAGTAAAGCTCCTCCCAATCATCTGAAGTTCCAAATGTTTGCAGTTATCAATAGTATTGGCAAAAATCTCAGAACATTGAGGTGGAAACAGGGCATGAGACACCTCATTAGGCGCAACACTTCATTAAAATTCCCTACAACAAGCCAGGGACATGAGACATGATCAGCAATAGCACATAAATGATCCCAAAGAAGATGTCTCCTGGCAGCCTGAGGACACGTATAAACAACACTATAAAGCCACTCACTGGCGCCAGACTTGATTGCAACCATGAGGCACTAATCAAAATGATGAACAATTTGACAAGATAAACCAGACATAGAAGAGAGGAACCAAATTCCGCCTTTGTGGCCTGAAGCTTCCACAATACCAACATCACAAAAACCCAAATTTGCCCAGAATGACTTTAAATTCGAAAAGGAGGAATGAGTCTCAACCAAAGTAAAAAAGGAGGGTTTATATTTTCTAACCAATTCCTTGCAGTGAAATCGCGCCAATTTATTAGAGGCACCTCTGATGTTCCACATAATGATGTTGAGACTATCCATAAGAAACAAACAGTGGTAAAGGTGCTAGGAAAAATCCCACTACGTCGCGGACGGGGTAGGAGGCAGTTGCTTCTCTTGACTTACCGAGACCTGCTGCAGCTTCTCAGAAGAGCTTTCCCCGCCATAGATGACGGCTGAACCATGGTGTTTCCTTCATATCGATTCTCCGGTGAGGATTGCAGAGATGCAGGGCGCAGTCTCTTCTGCAGCAAGCTAAGAACAAAGGAGGTCGATTGAGGCTTTGTTGATCCTTGAGGCTTGGCTCTGAATTCTTTTTTGGTTGGACATTTATTGACCAATAAAAATATAAAAGTAGGACCAAGAAATAAAATACTTAAAATTTGGCTATTATTTGAGATTGATTTTAAAATAGCAAGAAGTGTGAGAAATAGCAACATAAAAAGGTAATAAATGACGCAAATTAAATAAGTGGGGGCAACTAATTTTTTAAGTGGGAACATATATATTATTATTAAATTTTTCTTAAAAAATTTATAAACTTCAATGGGGCAAATGCCCCACACCTTAATGCCTCGGTCCGTCCCCCTGCTAAACAGCATTTTCCTTAATTAATAAAAGTTGACTAAATACTTTATGTAATTATGAGTAATCAAAGTAGTAAGTTTTTAATGAATGGGGCTAATATTTGTGTCTAAAAGCATGCTAGTTAAAATTTTCAGTCAATAACTAATTTTTTAAAAAAAAATAAATTTTAAAAATTAGACACTAAAAAATAATTTTATAATAAAAAATTGACTAATATTCACCATTAAAACTTGTTCCCTATACAAGGAAAACAAAGCCATTATTAATACTAATAGGGGAAGCAATATATATGCTAATCCAGTGCACCGAAAGTAGATTGATTATATGAATTTCACCTTTCTTGTTATGTTGATTTCATTGTTATCACTTATCAGGTGAGTATTTCAATAAAGATATTTTTAAATGAAAATGATAAACCATGTATATGTTAGACCAAACTTATGCTTTGATCATTCAGATCCAATAAAAAGAAAAGTCAAACCCTTCTCAAATTATTTTTAATATTGTTATCAAGGATCCAAAAGAAATTTAAAATTACAGTAATATGAACAAAATACACTATAAATGAAATATAATAAACAAAATACATCTCTAATTACTATACTAATTTATATGACAATTAGAGATTTCGTTTTTTTTTTTTTACACAGAACATCTAATTGAACTATTTAACGGTTTATAGTATATTTTCACCGAAAACATCTACATTGTGATGTACCCAATAGTCCGAAATTCCAAATTCATATGGGATGAAAAGAAAGAGAGGAGAAGAAGGAGGAGGTAGGAAGAAAGAGGGATTATTGCATTGCACTTAGGAAGGAAATGCAATTATGCAATGTGGCATGTGGGTCTTGTGTTCCACTACTCAGCCCTTTCTTTTTGAAGATTTTAGTAGTCTCACGCGGCTATACCTTTGTCCACCCAACCACTACCAATTTTACATACAAGTCTGAACCAAAAACGAAGACCTAAGAAACTTGCTTTGACTTTCCCCTCAACTACTCTCTTCACTCTTTTTCTCTCTTTCTTTCTTTTTTATTTTATTTAAATTCTATTAGAAAATAATGGAAACCATATCTTAGAGGTGATGGAAACAATTAGCGGAGACTTAAAAATAATTTATGAGTCAAATCTCAAAATAATATTTAAAATTGGCTATATATGCTAAAATATTTTTTTAACTTTTAATGATATCAATTACATTTAGGAAAAACAAAAATATATTACATTAATTTTTGAGTATTTTTTGTCAAGTAACTCATCATACTGTAAAATTTATTACACGGTAAAGACTAATGTAGTGAAATTTAAAGTCCCGACAACTATATTTTAGGATAATGGATAAGCAACCACTCTTAAAAGTTACTCTTAAGGCTTAAAACGAGAATTTACAAATAACAATGCCAGCCCAAGTTGGCAAAATTTGGTTAGAACCATGCTCAATATAGTGATAGAAATCTTAGTCCTTAGCAAATGTAATAAAAATTTATCATTATAATTCAACCTGTCTAGTGTCTACACGATTAAAAGAAAAATATCTGTTAGTAATACTAACAAGTAACAAGACCTATTATAATAAAAAAAAATCATTATTAAAATATCACTAATGAAGATTTATTTGCTGTCTCTTGATCTTTTTTCTTTTTTTTGCCCCCAAAATATTATACAACAACTATGTCACATTGCCACTATTTCTATTCCATATTCCACGCTTGAGCCTAACGAAAGAACAGTGACAATTTCATGATGTCAGAAACCGCGTCATTTTGCACCAAATTTTTTTCTTTTTTTCTTTCTTTCTTTTTTTTCTCTCTTCTACGCTCCCTATATTCAGGTATCAATTTCAATAATTTATTTTCATATCATCTTTACAAGTGGACACGGACTAAGCAAGTCCAAATATTATTTCGTCTCATAATTACTAAGGAAATACATTTTTAATTCCAAAAGACAAAATTGTCCTCACAATAGTCAACTAAGGCCACAATCCAACGGTCATGATTAAAAGATGAAACACAAGCACTGGAAGACACGTATATTTTTTGGGTTACAAAGTTAACAATGACGCATTGGTATTAATATATCAGTATTATTTATTTTGTTAATATTTAATTAATTAATATATTTTTATACGTTAATAAAAAAATGCTCATATATACCAGTAAAATATATATAAAGATTAAAATTGTTGACTAAAAATAAAAGTTACTTACATTTAAACTTATTTCTAATTATAACCAAAAGTTTAGATGCATAAAACTATGTGAATGTGAAATATAAACATTTAATAAGAAAGTGTTACGGTGAATGCTAAGTAGCTTCGTTAATTTGGATGTGGGGTTTAACTGTTTAAGTCTTTGGTGAGTTGTCACCAGTAACACTTTTTTCTGGGTTCCAGAAGCCTAGGTTATTTTAATTTTTATCATCATTACCTTTTTTTTTTTTTTCTTTTTATTTACTTTTAAGTTTTAACCAAATCTCAGGGTCTATTTGGAATTTGGAATATCAATATGTTCATATTATCATCATTATCATTCTTTAAAAACTGAGTTCCTAAGACCTAAACCATTCTTCATATCTGACTCCTAATTTCTCTTCTTCAATCATTCAAAGAGTTTTATATTATATTATATTACAGGGTATACAATCTTATTTTTCTAAAATAATTCCTTCCTCCTATTTTGTTCCTCCTTAACCCTTATCTATCTATACTTGTATATTTGACTGTGTGTGTTGTGCACTTCAATTTCCAAAAGTTCCCTATTCTTAATCTTGGAGTGGTTTAGTTGTTATCTTATTCGTTGCTTTTCTACCAACTTTGAACTCTAATTCTGACAATTTTATTTTCATTTTTATTTTATATATATAGAGAGAGAGAGAACAGTCACCAAGCAGAAAGAAAGTAGTAGTTATGCCATTTGGTTTGGCTATATTTTTCTCTGGAACTGGTCAAAATACCTAAGCTAGACCCTTTTTTATTTTATTTTCTTCATCTAGAAACATTCATAAATCATAAGGTTCATCTTTATTATCTGCTATGGTGTCTCTGCTACTTCCTGGTTTGTGATTATATCAGGTAAAATTTCTGCCTTTGCTTATTATTGTCTCTTTTAAGATGATCTGCTTTAAATTCTGCAATTTTTGTTTTCCTCCTTGGATGTGTTTTTGCGAGTAATTCTTCTATGGAAAACCTTGAAATTTTAACCTGTGTATGTCTTTGGTTCTTACAGAGGAGAGTTTTTGTTCAAGGTTTTTCTGTTGGAATTTCAATAAAAGAATCAGTTTTGAATTGCAACCTTGGGTTTTGAGTCTCTTAATATTAATAACATGTTTGTTAACCTTGTAACGAAGATTTTTGTGTTCTAGTTTAGCAGACACGGTTAAAGATTTTCTGAGAATATCAGATCAATTTAGTTCACATGTTTAAGAAGTTTATGGGTTTGTGCTTTAATTTATCTCATCACATATAACTTCTGGTGAATTGAAAGATGAGGAATCATCAACCCTGCTGATCTAAAGAAATTATCTGACACAAAAACCACAAAGTTCATAAGTATATGTTATTGTTCTGTCATTGATATCATATATTCATGGCTCCAATTGAAAGGGTCATCTAATTCTGTTTCTTTCCCCTGTTAGGGCACTGTAATCCTAGAAGGTTCAACAAGATTTGTTAGTGAGCGAATCGTCTTAGGTTACTAATTTTCAAGGTGGGTAAGGGAATTTTAATTGTATCATTATTGTTTTTTTTAGCATTAGCTTGGTAGTTTAATTTGTTTCAGAATTTGTAGCAATTTTCCTGGCTAATATCTGTGATGTTATGAAGACAGACTGAAATTCTATATGATCTGAATTAAAAGGGGGAACCATGTCATTAGTTAGATCTGCAGAGCTTGCTCCTACACCGTACAAAAGTGCAAAGCTATACTCTCTAAAGGAGACTGATGTTAGACCAGGCTTATCCTCCCAACTCTTTGATGCTGACAAGCATAGAAACATGCACATGACAGATACTTACTCGAGTGAGAGTTATGAAAAGTACTTCCACGAATCACCTTCAGAAGAGCTGATAGAACCTTGTAGTTCCGGCACATATAGTCCAATTCACATTGATGGTGCTTCTTCACACCAGTTCAGATCCAGTTCAGGAGCTTCTTTGGTTGCTAACAACACTTTTGGTACCTCTTTCGTGTCCGATGCCTATCAGTCTGAGTTCGGATCAGGTTTCTCAGCAATTCGCAACTTGGATGATCAGGGTCTAATGAGATCAAGACTTAAGGCACTTGAGAGAAGATTGCTTGGTCAAAGTGATGGTGAGGAGGAGGAGGAAGAAGAGGACTTGTTTGGGACTTCTCAAAACATGGAAATTGAGCAGGATATTTCTGAATGGGCCGATTCCATTCAGAATATGCTGCTCCAGGATTCCCCAAAGGAGACTTCGTCTTCGGATTCAAGTCTTAGTAGCAGCATCAGCAGCAACAAAGAAATGTCAGCAATTCCTCAAACTCCTAGGCAAATGCTCCTTGATTGTGCGGTTGTGCTTTCGGAGGGAAATCAAGAAATGGCATCATCTATGATCAATGATCTACGCCAAAAGGTATCGATTCAGGGAGAGCCTTCCCAAAGAATTGCAGCCTATATGGTGGAGGGTCTTGCAGCTCGCTTGGCCGAATCCGGGAAATGCATTTACAAAGCCCTGAAATGCAAGGAAGCTCCTTCTTCGGACCGTCTAGCAGCAATGCAGATACTCTTTGAGGTTTGTCCATGCTTTAAATTCGGATTTGTCGCCGCAAACAATGCAATAACAGAGGCAGTTAAAGATGCAAGAAGGGTTCATATCATAGATTTCGACATAAATCAAGGGAGTCAGTACATAAATTTGATACAAATGCTTGCTTCAAGATCAAGGAAGCCTTTCCATGTTAGATTGACTGGGGTTGATGATCCAGAGTCTGTTCAACGATCTGTTGGAGGCCTAAAGATCATAGGACAAAGACTTGAAAAACTAGCTGAAGCACTCAATTTAGAATTTGAGTTTCATGCAGTGCCATCAAGGACTTCCCTGGTCACTCCATCGATGCTTAATTGTCATCCGGGAGAAGCACTCGTGGTAAACTTTGCATTCCAGCTTCATCACATGCCTGATGAGAGTGTTTCGACTGTTAATGAGAGAGATCAGCTCCTTCGGCTTGTGAAGAGCCTGAATCCGAAGCTTGTCACGGTTGTGGAGCAAGATGTGAACACTAACACTACCCCTTTCTTGCCAAGATTTGTTGAGGCCTACAATTACTATTCGGCCGTGTTTGAGTCTCTCGATGTTACTCTTCCAAGAGATAGTCAGGACAGGATGAATGTCGAACGCCAATGCCTAGCTAGGGACATTGTGAACATCGTGGCATGCGAAGGCGAGGACAGGATAGAACGTTATGAGGTTGCCGGGAAATGGAGGGCTAGAATGACAATGGCTGGGTTCACACCAACACCAATGAGCAAAAATGTGAGTGATGAGATAAGGAAACTGAATAAGATGCACTATTATGACAAGTACAATGTGAAGGAGGAGAAGGGTGCTCTTCATTTTGGTTGGGAAGACAAGAACTTGATTGTTGCTTCAGCATGGAGGTAACCAAGAATCATGATGATAACTCTTTATGTTATTAGGAGAAGACTGAGTTATTGGTAGTCATATTTTATTACTATTGTTGTATTTGTTTTTGTTTGCTTGCTTGTATTTTAGTCACAGATAATATTGTTCTGGTGTTGTAGTATCTGGTTGGTTCTGGACTTTGTAAACTAACAATCTTTAATCTAATAACGAACTATATCATTTTATTTATGCGGTTTTAGCATGATTTCCTTGGCTTAGATTAGGCTTCCAATGCTATGATTCCATTAGCATAATTTCCATTACCTCTTTTATATAATCAAGAGGTACTATGTGTGTTTTTTCTGGACAGAGTATCTCAGAATAAGAACCAAACGCTATGTAAACATCGTTGGTGTTGGTCTGCAGAATCACAAGAGATTGAGGAATTCCTGCAATGTGTTGAAGAAACAGAAACAACATAAGGAAACAGACAATTAAAGCATCACGTGGTTCCTTTAGTTAGCTTTAGTTGTCCCATCAAAATAAAAAACAGACAAGAAGGATCAGATACAAACATGGTAGAAACTGCAGCATTTCTTGTTACCAACGAAATCATACTAAGTTGAAATTATGGATGCTATCTCGTTCTGTCCCCCACACATTGACACATCAAGTGCTAGGAGAAACTATGAAATTCAAAAATAACATATATCAACAAACTTCTAAACTTTTTTTTTTTTTAACAACACAAATTCATATTTTAATTTACTTATACAAGTTAGCTATGCATTTTTTTTTTTTAAGTCAGAACTTTGCATGAAAATTTAGAATTACACATTCACACCATCTTTAATTACCCGTTATATATCACTTATAAAGTTAGTTGATTGCAAGTTGATTGCCAATTAAGCTAAGAGCTTGACCTCTTCTAAAATTAACATTTACTTCTTCTTTTTTTTTTGGACATGAACATTTACCTTCTTAAATATGGACCTGATCCATCGTAACATATCAACCTAACTGAAACTATGGGCCTTTTATCAAAAACATACAATGGGCTTGAAATTACCAAAGGACCAAGGATTGTTCTTAACAAAGGACCAATGGGCTTGGAATATTAGGGAGTTACAAAATCATTTCAAAGTTTTTTCTCTCAATTATTTGTTAAGTGTAATTTCTCATAAATTTAATATTTTCTCTCATATATTTTCTCTTAGTTCCACTTAAAAATAAATGGTAAGAAATTATATTTTATAAAACAATTGATAAAAAAAAAATTGAGAGGACTCCATGGACACCCAAAAGAAGAGATTATTTATATGAACAATAATGCACTTCAGTTTTTCTTTTAGCTTGGCATTATGATACTGCACCTTGCGTAATCTTGTATTTTGAAATTCCATGATTATTTGACAAGTTCTTCATCTAGGTCTAGTGTTATAAAAAAAACTTTTAATGCATGGAAGCTTGAATACGTTATAAGCATAGTTATATAGTGATATTTTTTTTAACAAAAAGATAAAAAAAAAAAAAAAAAATCGACTTGTACAATCTAAATGAGTGTTATGACTTAAGAGAGAAACAATCACGTGGAAACAAAATTTTTGTTGGCCTTATGTCACACATCAAGAAATTTGTTCAATTCAATAATGCATGTTGCCATGTTTGATTCATATATACTAATAATCGATTCTCATTAAAGTTCATTTATTAAAAAAGATAAGGTCCTCCCAACGGCTTATTTGTCTGCTTTAGGCTGCCTAGGCCCCTAACAAGAGAGAAGGATAAGAATAAAATTTACCGAGTTACTAGCCTTCCTTTTTAATCAGAATTATGCAACTCCTCTGTTAATTCTTGAATCCATAATTTACATGTATTACTATATACCTCCATATATATCCTTTTAATTGTGATAGGCTAATTAATTTTTATTTTTCTTTTAATGGTATAAAATATAAATATAAATATAAATTTTCCTTTGGATTACTCACATATTAAATTTGTGGACAAAAGAGATTTACCAATGAAAAATTTAAGGATTATTTCAAAAAGTAAATGACTATTTTAATTCGTATTAGAAATTTTAAAAATCAAATTAGACATTATGTCCAAAAGAAAATATAAAAAGGCCAATACTTTTATACATATATTGATATACACATACATAAATTAAAAATAATCATTATACATTAATAATATCTGTTTTTGGTCCTTGCTCGTGCTCTAATGTTTTGCTAGAGTTTTTTTTTTTTGTATTCTGCTAGAATTTTTTTTATGTCCTACTAAAGTTTTTTTTATGCCCTAATAGAATTTTTTTAGTGTTTTGTTACAGTTTTTCTTGTGACTTAATAGGTTTCCTCTCATACTTTATTAGAGTTTCTTATACTCATTTGGAGTACACATGTGATTTTGTGAAAAATTGTTTGAATAAATCTATTTCATCTTGGACAATAAAAGCTTATTTTAAAATTATTTGGAGCCAATCTAATCATTTGTCTGCAATAATGATTCTTTCTGAATTTATGGAGATGGAAGATGTCAGCCGTCAATTGATGCCAGTAAAAATATGAGAGTATTTTGCAGGAATTGTTAGAATTTGGGGAGACTTCTGACATTCCATAAACTGAAAAATATCGGTATATCATACTCTCTCTTGAGAATGGTTTTATCTGTAAAACCAATAATCGATCTCGAATGGTGGAATGTAAATTATCTACAATTATCTCCCAATGCACCAATACTTCTTTAAAGTCGTATTTGATCAACTTTAAATTTAAAAAATACCACTTTTCTTAATCTTCTTTCATCTTTAATTATTATAGAAATCTCACTTTCTATTACTATAATTATTCAAGTTAGACCTAACTCACATATATTATTTTTCTATATTCCGTTTTGGTTTGAGTTGGCCTTTTACACACTCAAAATGTGAGTATCCGAATTATTTCTCTAGTCATAAAGATTTATTTCTTTTCTGGTCAACAGTCATAAAGTTTATAATAGACATATTATTGATACATGTGACATGTATACTTATTATTAATACATGTAACATACATGCATGATACATGGGTGTTAATGAACTTGGTCATGAACAATGAACACATGATGCAACATGCATGCTTAATGGATGTTGATTGGTCATGCTTGTTAATGTGAAATTGGAAGTTGGAACCCTAAAATGTGGGTTGGTAGATTCTAATCCTAACTTAGGTCCTGGACTTTGCATATTATTAGCTTAGCACTTTGGAGAGTGGCTTAAAAATTTAAAGAAGCTTTTCCTCGTGAAAGCATCTCTTTAATTTGCAGAATTTCATGATTGATTTCTGTGCAACGCGTAATAATTGTCTCTTGACAATAGTAGTTCTAGATTCTCATAGGGACAAATTAAATCTAATAAATTACATAATCAATAAGTAATGTTTTCTTCAAAATTAATAATTAATCTAAGTATTTTATTATTTTTAAAAAGTTTAATTTTTATGTAGTAACAATATAAAGAGTTTTACTCTTCCAATTAAATTCATATTTTTAGATAATTTTTAAAATAGTATAATTGTGCATGACAATTAGTTACTTCTACTAATATGACAGTATACAATTGATTGTCCGTATAAAATTATTTTATATTAATAATGTATGAAAATTAAATTATTTTTCTAAAATATTAATAATTTAAAATAATTTCTCTTATAATTCTAAATATATAAAGTAGATATTTTTATGGACATGATAATAAATAATTATTTGTATATTTATATGTTTTTAGAAATAGTGATTTAAAAATGAGTAATGCTAGGTAACCAATAAAAATTCAGTTTAACATCAGTTAATAATTTAAATCGGATGTTCTATTTCTTTAGTTTTTGTTATTCTGTTCCTAAAAAAAATACTTATAGAGTTATATTTATATTTGATTCTCAAAAGTTCTTAATTGTATGGTACATGAGGTTCTGTTTTTAATATTTTGGATGTTTTCTTTTTAAATTTGATTTGTTAGCTAGTTTGTTGGTTGAAAAAATATTAGTTACCTGTATTTTTTTAAAAAAATTAATTATTTTTACAAAAATAATATTGTGTAAAACACTTTTATATCTATAGCGTATAAAAATAATAATTTAGTCATCATTCTTTAGTAGATATCGAATTAATTTTATATATTTATAAATATATTTATCAAAGTCTTAAATTTTATGAATATAAATAATAATTTATTCATTTTTCTTAATGGAACATATCAGAGGTGAATTAAAGTCCTGCGTTAACGGGAGGGGCCAAATCGTGCCATATTAATTCTCACCACTCGTTCGAATTTCTTACTACTGTTTTCAGTCTCTCATTAAAGTATGTTGGATGCTTTCAAGTGAGATAAAAGTTGAGGTTTTCTCAGGACATAAACACCATCCACATGAATTTGATCCTTTTCAGAACCTCACAATGACTTTGCAATTATCCACTAACAGATATACAATACTACCACACCCCATCAAAATCAAAATTCAAGAAAATCCACAAACCCTGGAATTAATGTAAATAAAATAATCAAAGTTATTATATAATAATAATAATAATAATATACACTCCTCCAAAGGGAAAACACAAAGCAAGATGGCGTTGGAGAACTGTTTAAGATTAAGTACGACAGTAGGCACGGCAAGAATTGAATGTGTTTCTCCATTGTGTACAAGGAAAAAACTTGTTTTCCCAACAACTACTTATTACAGAGGATTTAACAACTCCATGCTACACTCATCAACAGTATCAAAGTCAAGTCCATCTCTTTACTCAACTGGTGCTGGCCGTACCTCCTCTAGAAAATCACTTTTCATTTGCAATGCTCGTGAAAAGGTAAATGAAGGTAATTACCATTTACACAAACCCTTTCTATTAGCCTTACTTTCTTCTTATACGCCTTTTCATTTTCATGGTTAAAAGTGCGCATATAACTACTAAAAAATACATATAAAATATTAACCATTGATTTTTAACAATTGAATTTTCTTTTAAAAAGTTTATAATCTTTTACTAAATCTGCCATTTTAAATTGACTTTCTCCCCTATATAGACTTTGTTAAGAAAGTAAGAAACTCTTGACTAGCAAAGTGAATGGTAAATGAATTAGTGAAGAGCACTGACACTGATAACATTTTTAGATAATCATTTCAGAAAGTTCTAAACCTTGATTAGGACACAAGCTTCACTTTAGTAGCTTTTAATACACAATTTATATGATTTAAGTTTTTTATTCAAACCAAACAGGGTGGTAAAAGTTCACATTCATTGCTGCCGAGTATTTTTTTTTTCATTGCTGCCAAGTATTTGATAAAATGAGGTAGCAAACTAATTTTCCATCATGCCGCAGGAAAGAGTCTTTAACAACATGTTTAGTTTACTTTATGTTTCTATATCTTCCCTTTTCTTATATCAAAATTATGTGATGCAAAGCTGTTTTATGTGCATATCTAATTACATAACGTCACGTTGGCAAAGAATAATTATTTTTAGCGTTGATTGCGTGAATAGTAATAAAAAAAATATGATTGAATGATGACATAAAACATTTTACATTATCGACCAGTGCATGAAAATTAAACTTTTAAAAAATGTGCATTTGGTACACTTCAACATATTGTACAATCTTTATCTATTATGAGTCATGAGCTTTAGAAGAAGAAAGTTGTTTTAACTGGTTGAGATATCATCTGATAGAGTTTTATCTAATGAAATGTGTAAAAAATAATTGGCAGTGCAAGTAGTGACAGACTCGAGCTGGAAGAATCTAGTGATAGGAAGTGAAACCCCGGTGCTGGTAGAGTTTTGGGCACCATGGTGTGGTCCATGCAGGATGATAGCACCTATCATTGATGAGCTGGCAAAGGAATATGCTGGGAAGATAGCATGCTACAAGATTAACACCGATGATTGTCCCAACATAGCCACACAGTACGGCATCAGAAGCATTCCCACTGTTCTATTCTTCAAGAATGGTGAGAAGAAAGAGAGCGTCATTGGTGCAGTCCCCAAGTCCACTTTATCAGCAACACTAGATAAATATGTTGACACATGATTTTCAATTCAAAATACCCAGAAAACAAAAATTCAATTAGAGTTGAATTCAATATAATAAAATAATATATTTATATATATAATATATATTTTTTAGGGTTGATTCCTAGAACCATGCAAAAAAGGGGACAGGAAATCAAGTAAAATTTCAATTTGGTCTTCAAATTTTAATATGAGAAAGCATTAACATATCAATTGAGTATCACATTCTGTGAGTCAACTTAATTCAAGACCATTCAACTATTAACCAACTGTTACTACTTAATTATTATATTACATTTGACGTAACATGTCAGCAAATCAGTGAGTTAGTAACAGTTGACTAATAGTTGATTAGTCAAATAATAGAATTAATTATGGAATGTGGCAAACTAAATTAATGCTTTCAAAATAAAATACACTTGAAATTTGACAGACCAAATTGATCATTTACTGGATCATAAAATAATGGGCATGAAATTAGAGAAAATATTCTACTTGTTACTTTTTTCTACCATTCTTTTTCTCTTGTCCTAGAAGCTAATTTCTGTATATAAAGGTTAAGGACAGTGTTTCCATCTATGGATTGAACACTTTAAATAATATATATTCTCTCCACATTTTGCAAAGGCAACACTGGATAAATCATTTAATTCAATGTCGTAGATGTTAAACTTCCTTAATCATCTTCTGCAGAGGAACTCTATTCTCCCAATAACCAGATGCATTTTGTAGCCCAAAATTTTGTGACCCTCCTCGTGCTTGGGCGTGAATCAAAGATGAGTCTGGGTAAAGCCATCAAAACAAAAATTTAAAATATAAAAAGAAAAAAAAGAAAAAGGAAGGTTACACTTGAATTCACAAGAAAAACCAGCCCCATCAGCCACACAACCAGCCAACAAATATTTCCATTTCTTATATTATAAAATCATATATTGGCAGAGTGGCCTACGCCCTATCACTACCACCCCAATTGCAATTCTGCTGTATTATATCGGTTCGGCGGCCGAAGGCGATCTACCATTGCTCGGCGCTGGGAAGCAGCTTCCAAGAACCACATCATCCCAATCACCATCTACAAAGAGGCTCTTTTATGGAGATGGTTTCCAATCAAATTGAAGATTATTAAAACTATTTACCGCTCCTAGACCGCTAAGTAGTTGATTTGACAAATCCTGCTGATGGTTCATGGCTTGATCCCTCGCGATTGATGCCATTCCTCCTCTTCCATTCATCACAGAATTATTTCCCATAGCAGCTCTCATTCCGTTGGGCATGCCGGATTGACCGATACCCATTGTGCCGTAGCTACCCATTCCGGAGTTACTGTTCATCGGCCCATTGTTGACCATGCCATTTCCGCCATTGAGCCCTGTATTGGTATTCACCGGCAGAATACCATTTACATTCTTCACATCATTCCCAAGAGAACCAACACCTACCATTCCACCTGTGCCATTCATCTGGGAGGACATCATCATCTCGTGTATTATTTTCTGTACAGAGCTCTGAGCATCACTCG
>JASCZI010000415.1:33540-44720 GCA_036250425.1 Stylosanthes scabra
AAGGATTAACTTGTGCATTTTGTTGTCGCTGCAACAGTCTTCTAGTTCTTTGTTCAACATCAACATTTGCATGTTGCGGAGGCTATTCATTTGCCGCATTAACCTCATGCTTTTTCTTTGACTTCCTTTCATTTCTTGCTGGAGGATTAACTTGTGCATTTTGTTATCGCTGCAACAGTCTTCTAGTTCTTTGTTCAGCATCAATATTTGCATGTTGCAGAGGATGTTCATCTCCCGCATTAACCTCATGCTTTTTCTTTGACTTCCTTTCATTTCTTGCTGAGGAGTAACTTGTGCATTTTGTTGTCGCTACAACGGTCTTCTAGTTCTTGTTGGTTTTTTTCGTAGGCTGGAAGCATTTGTGCAGAAATCAAATGAAATGTTAACTTGTGCAGAAATTACATTTTAAATTGTGCAGAAATGACATTTTTCAAGTTACATTTTACAAATTGTGCAGAAATGAAAATTTACTTACCTCTCATCTTCAGAATCTGTTTCCTCTGAATCTGGTTCTGATTCAGATCCATTCTCAGATTTAGATTCTGAGGAATCACCCTCAGATCTAGATTCTGAGGAATCACCCTAAGATTCTTCTTCAACATGCTTCCGCTTGCCAAGTATTTGTTTCCTTTTAGGATCATCTTCCAAAGCTTCCTTTTTCCCAATTTTCAGTCCACTTGGTTTTTCCTTCTTTGTAACTCCCTTTCTTTGGTTAGCTTGATAAAGCAACCCCTATAGAGCACAAAAACAGAGCATAGTGAATTAAACTGTGCAGAAATCAAATTGGAATATGTGCAGAAATAATCAAAGTACTTACAGTGGAATCTTTCTTTTCAACTCTAATTCTTTTTTGAAGCGTCTCCCCTTTCCAATATTTGATCCATGGAGGCCGAGCTTTTTCATGTTTAGAGTTCTCCCCGAAGTGTGTCTCATGCATGTATATGATCAGCAATGCAAAGACACACCCTTCAACGCCCTTCAAGTTTCTCCGCCTCATGTCTATGATTCCATCTAGGAGGAAGCTGCAGACGTGGCGCCCCCAGTTCATTTTGCTTGTATTGTCAACATCGACAATCGGTGGGAAATGCTTTGGCGAAAGGGGCACGCTGTTGTTTGAGCAAAGGAAAACCTTCTGAACATATAGCAAGAATGCCCTCTTGAATTTTCGTGTGTTCTCTTCAGAATTTGGTAGTGTCTCCACCACTATTTTCCTCAAAATTTTAGCAGTGGCACCCTTGAACATTTTTACGGCAGCTTTTTGCTCGTCGTTGAGCGTCTTGTTGACTATTTTTTTTTTCAAATATGTCCCCTCTTCCATTCAGCCCGAGGGCATGAGCAACCTTAGTTGCATCCAGCTTTACTGTCCCTAATGTGGTTCTCATGGTGTTGTCCTTGGTGTTGAAGCAGTCCACCAGCTCCATCATTAATTGTTTGCTCATATTTGTGGTGGAGAGGTGTTCCAAAACACCAAACCCCATCTCCCTTACACATTCCATTTGTTTGTCTCCAAGATCTTTGATTAACTCTGCAACATCACTAAGGCTGCACCTTGTTCTGTTTGATTTCTGCAAATTTTTTGGAGAATGTATGTTAGAATATTGCATTTAATTTAATTAAAAGCTAGAATAATATGAGGCATAATGAAACTTACATCATATTTTTTAGTCTTTTTCTCACTAGTCTTTTGTTTTTTTGCTGTAGTTTTCTTTGCCATGGTTCCTGAAGATAGAAATGTAAAACAAGTATGAGAAAATCAAATCAAATCACATAATGCGCAGAAACCTAAAGCCATATTGTGCAGAAACTATGTGAAAATGCTTTTGAATGTGAAATAAGCAAATCAGAAACCAACAGAGTTTCAAAAAACCAATTCAATTACAAAATGCTTAAAAAACCTAATCTAGATTGTGCAGAAACCACATCAAAACGATTTTGAATCTGAAATAAGCAAATCAGAAACCAAAAGAGTTCAAAAAACAAATTCAATTACAAAATGCTCAAAAAACCTAATCTAAATTGTGCAGAAACCACATCAAAACGATTTTGAATGTAAAATAAGCAAATCAGAAATCAACAGAGTTCAAAAAACCAATTCAATTACAAAATGCTCAAAAAACCTAATCTAAATTGTGCAGAAACCACATCAAAACGATTTTGAATGTAAAATAAGCAAATCAGAAATCAACAGAGTTCAAAAAACCAATTCAATTACAAAATACTCAAAAAACCTAATCTAGATTGTGCAGAAACTACATCAAAACGATTTTGAATCTGAAATAAGCAAATCAGAAACCAACAGAGTTCAAAAAACCAATTCAATTACAAAATACTCAAAAAACCTAATCTAGATTGTGCAGAAACTACATCATAACGATTTTGAATGTGAAATAAGAAAATTAGAAACCAACAGAGTTTCAAAAAACCAATTCAATTACAAAATGCTCAAAAAACCTAATCTAGATTGTGTAGAAACCACATCAAAACGATTTTGAATCTAAAATAAGCAAATCAAAAACCAACAGAGTTTCAAAAAACCAATTCAATTACAAAATGCTAAAAAATCCTAATCTAGATTGTGCAGAAACCACATCAAAACGGTTTTGAATCTGAAATAAGCAAATCAGAAACCAACAGAGTTCAAAAAACCAATTCAATTACAAAATGCTCAAAAAAGCTAATCTAGATTGTGCAGAAACCACATCAAAACGATTTTGAATATGAAGTAAGCAAATCAGAAACCAACAGAGTTCAAAAAACCAATTCAATTACAAAATGCTCAAAAAACCTAATCTAGATTGTGCAGAAACCACATCAAAACGATTTTGAATGTGAAATAAGAAAATCAGAAACCAACAGAGTTCAAAAAACCAATTCAATTACAAAATACTCAAAAAACCTAATCTAGATTGTGCAGAAACAAAATTCGAAAGTGGTGAGAAACAATGCAAGTATAAAATTCGAAAATGCAAAAGCTATATTGTGCAGAAACAAAATCCAAACCCAACGAAAGTGCATTGAGAAGAAAACCTAACCTAAAATCCATCACAGAAGTTCAAAAATAGTAAAATGCAAGTGTTAGACGAACTGTACCTTTCGAATTTGAAGTTCTTATGCTCGAATGATGACTGACGAACGTCGTTTGCGTGTTTTGCTTGGTTCGGTTGCTTGTTTTGTTGATTGTTTTGTGAATGATTGAGTGGTTTTGAATGAGAGAAATTGATTTTGAAGATTTGAAGAAATGGAGCAGTTTCTGTCTAGTGAAGAAACTTGAAGAGTGGGAGGTTACGTTTTTAGAAACGAAGCAGTTTCTAAACGCGTGTACACACGTGCGTTTTTAATGAGAGTGGTGGTGATTTTTGTTAATCACTTGGTTAACCACTTGTTTTAGTAGATCACTTGTTCAAATAACAAAACTGATTCCAAATTTATACGTAAACGGGAGATTTGATTTTATTTATGCTTATTAAGGTCCTTCTGAGCTTTAGAATTTAGAGTACTCATTCATGAAGACTTTGTATATATTTTTCTTGTGAATACTTAAATTAGTGTAAAGACTTATAGGTTAACAATAATCTAAAAATATTATTATTAACCAATTAATACTTTCATATTTGATAAGAGAGAACAGAGAAGAATAATTTTAAATATTTTAAATGTTATAGAGTATATATATATAGTGGGTTATTTAATAATAAATTTTGCATATAAAAATGAGAGAGAGTGACACATACTGTAGAACAAATGATATATAAATTAAAGTGACATACAAAAAAAAAAAAGAAAATGTTAAAGTGACAAATAAAAAAAGAAAGTAGTATGAAATTCTGAAAAAAAAAAAAAAACCAATTAGGTCTTCCATGACTAATTATTAGTCATTGAAAAAAAATTTACCAATTAGGTCTTCCATGGCAGTAAATACATAGAGAACATGATTGATATTTTTTTACAATTAATCTTGGTGTACACCTCTTTTTAGTGTACACCTCCAACCAAGTGCTAAACAAACAGGTTTTTACTACTTAAACGAACAGGTTTTTAAAAGCAAACGAACAAGTTTTTAATCTGTTCGTGTCAATTATAAAACATGTTCGTTGTATATATAGATTTCTGTTCGTGCACGAACAGAATATTACTACTAGAACAAACATGTTTTTAAAAACAAACGAACAGGTTTTAAAACATGTTCGTGTCAATTATAAAAACATGTTCATTGTATATATAAAAACATGTTCGTTTGGGACTTGGTTGGAGGTGTACACCAAAAAGAGGTGTACATGTAGTGTTGTCGTATATTAATTAGTTCGACATCGAAATCCTTAAAAATATAAATGTTACTTTAGTTTTTTTAATTTAATCTATTAATTTTGATCTTTTTCATTTTTGGACTGCTGCCACTTTCATTTTCAACCGAGGAAGGGAATAAGAACAAAATTTAACTTACTTTTGTTGCAAGGTTTAATTTGGTCGTATATATAAGGAGAAGATTTGTATAATCATGAATGTATTAAATCAGATAAAGGGTAGTGGTATATATACATATAAAGATATATAATTAAGAAGATTAATAAGAAACAAATATAGATAACATACTAAATACTCCTTGGATTTAGTCATTTAGATGCCTTGTCTATATTTAAATATAATTGACAATAACAGACAATGATTAATCATAATATATTTTCTAGAAAAATTAATTGCCAAGGTTGGTTCACTCGTCACTCTCCCTAATGTATTGCTTATTTGCTTGTCTTTTCTTTGGATTAGGAGCATTTATTGGTTGGACCATCAAAATCTAATCCAATCTAAGTAGTAAGCGTTTTGGAAGCACAGAAGATTGATGTTAAAGAATTAATAAACTAATAAAAAATGCATATCCAATATTTCACGAGTTCACTAATATAATAACTAATTTTTAAATTTAGATATCGAAAGTGGACATGTTTTGTATATTATAAACCAAAACAACTAACCTACACCAAATGATTGAGGTTTGTCTTGTACTTTTTGTTTAAAGATATTCACTTTCTAAAGTAACTTCTTAGTTAGAGTCTATTATATTACAACATATGTTATTCCCTTGCATTTTGCATCATTGCGGTACTGATCGATATGCACAGGTGGTAGATCCATTTGCTTAATTGGATTCATTTCCAAAGGTTCTAGGGATCGCAAATTGATAAACAAAATGGATTCATAAATAAAAAAATATAATTTAAATTTAAAAATGATGCTAAGGGCATAGAAGATCACCACTTAAATTATAATCTTGCGTGTAATGTTTGGTCTCAAATTTGGATCACCACTGCCAACAAGATATGTGTAAAATTATTTTGTCGTCTCTGACGGTGGAATATGTAATGACAAAAAAAATTTGTAATCATTAATGTGTGTATATTTGTAAATTTCGAATACATTTTATTTTAAAAAATAAAAAATCCACCAACTATTGAGTTTTGGGATATTCTACAGTCATATATACTGAATATTGCATTAAAACATATGGTGTACCGCAAAATTGCATACCAAATAAATATACCTCACGAACACTGCAATAAAACACTATTTTCGCCAAACCATCGTTAAATCTTGTGGTGATGGTGGTGGCTGTCAAAGGACATAGCGATGGTTTTGGACAATACGTGATAAAAGACCATCACTAACTTAGCTTGTAACACTTATCCTATTTTTCGTATACACGTTTCGTATGCTTAACAAAGGTAAAATATTATTTATGTTTTTAACGTTTTTACCCCTAATTGAAGCTTCTCGTCCACTTAGAGTTAAACGATGTGAAGTATAATTGAAACCAATCGAAGACGTTAGAGGTAAAATTGAATCAAATTAAACATTAGGGGTATTTTTGAAACTTCTCAAAAACGTTAAGGGACATAAATAATACTTTACGGATATTTTTATACCAATGCATTGCGTTTGGATTAAGATTATTAACTTTACTTTTCGATTTTATTATTAGTATTGAAATTCCTCTCAGTTGATGAAAGTCTTGTTCGCATCAGTTAGTTAAGATATAAAACAAAATCATAATAACTTGTTTGCACCAAAGGTTCATGTTGTTTTCCCACCAAATATATAAGCTCATATTGTTTTCATGCAGCACTACTTTAGCGAAGTCCCTGTCTCATTATGGCATTTTAATTTTGTTGTTTCTATGGAGACATCCTACCTCATTAGGTCACCCAAATTCCAATCTACAAGCCAAAAAACTATTATATTAGCTTTAATTTCTCTACCAATTAAACACGATGACATTGCTCTACCAATCAAAAGATTTTTTTTTCGGATTGAAGTGTAAACACTACTATATACAAGAATAGCTTTATTTATTTTTTTTTGGTTAAAATTGTATTTTTGTTTAAAATAATAAGGGCAGCAAAAATAGAATCGTAGAGCTTTAGATTATAATTTATAACTTTCACACTATATGTTATAAACTCATTTATCAAAAGCCATGTATTCCAAAAATTGTTACTATAAATAATTAACAACCTTATCGTTCTTTGTATTTATTCTTGGAAAAAACTTGAACAACAGACTAGAAAATATAATAAATTAAGGGAAAGTTTTCAGATGTTTCAGGGTATCAAATGTTCCAATACTTTTAACTGTTGATTTTGAATTGATTTTAATAATAAAATATTTTTTATTAAAATCAACGGTTTTATGATTAAGATCAACGGTTAAAACCAATAGAACATTTAATACTTTGGAACACCTGAACATCTTCCTAAATTAAGAAGCATTTCAAGTGTACTATCAAATTTTATGTTGAATTTTCATAATTGATTTTAGCCATAAAATTAACTTTAGCCATCAATGATTTTTTTCGCCACAATATCTCCTAATTCAAGAACATTGGATCTAAGCTTTAGTAGTTTTAACCATTATTAATTTAAACTTTTTTCTCATTTATCTTAATCATAAAACCAATCATTGATGAGTTTAAATTTTATTTAAGAGTCTGTCACTCACAAATATATTACTGTATATAAAGCGAAATTCAAACCCTAACCCTTATTACTTAAATTGACGAGTGAACTGGTCGTTATTCCATCAATTCAAATAGATCATAAGTCAATGATTAAGACCACTACTAACATACGTCATTATTCTTCAGCGCACTCAAAATAGTTATTGTAAATTACCCCAAAAGTAAAAGCATGAAACAACTATAACCTCATGCTGAAAAGCAAATAATAGACGTACGATTCATATATAACTGATGTTTATGATAATATTTTCAGAGTCTTAGGTTAAATAATGGTTGATGTGACGAAGCATGAATGACTAAACTAGAGAGACATGTGTATGAAGGCGACAACCTGGAAGAGGTGGTTCTAGCTTAGGTGGAGTCAGTGTATGATGTGTAGTGTGATGAACAAATGCAAAGAGACAAACCCAATTATTGGATCTTTGGCTTCATTTACCAAACCTCTAATTTTTCATTAATTTCCGCCCCTAACTTTGCGGCAGCTGCTTATGCTTGTTTATCAAAGATTGCAACAAAAATCTCTTACGTGTCCTTTGGACATTGGAGTAATGCTCAGCAGATATGTTGTGCTGCTCAAAAATTCCTGTACAGCACAAATTATTATATATGCTTTCAAAATTTGAAACCTTTATTTTAGAATCATCATGCATTCTTTGTAGGAAACAATAATTGTTATTCCATTCGACCATTGAAAATGGTATAACACACATGACTTTATTTGTATTAGTTATATATTCTATATTCAAAATTAGAAACAATTATTTATAACTCTAACCAATCATATATATTAGTAGTTACTAGGTATTTTTAAAATGGTATACTATGCTCAGTCTAATAAAATTGTAACATTATAATAACATGGATTTTTTTACTAAATTTAAATCTAAGTTTATATATTTAACTGTTTTTTTTTTTGGGTGGAAATTTATATAATATTGTTTATTATAGTATTACTCCAAATCACATCCAAAATTATACAGTCTCTCATGGAAATAAAATTCTCAAAGCTTGGAACATTAACCCTAGAAAAATATTCTAAAATGTCTATAGCATATTTCGGGCGTAGGATTAGATATTCCAGGTAACTTTAGACTATTAGATGATGTAAGTGAAAAATATACTTTTAATTTTTTTTAAATTTATTAAAAATTAAAAAATAATTCTTTAAAAATTTTATTTATTATTTGATCCTTCGTCTTTTTTAATATTTTATTTTTTAATTATATTTTTATTATTTAACGTTCATCTTTTTTAATTTTATACCGTCAATTCTTACTAATAATAAAGTTGATATGGTAATGAAGGCTCTAAACCGTTTCTCTAATACCTCTAGTTTGAAGATAAATCTAGCCAAGTCTCAAGGCCAATGCTCGAAAGTTGTGCCTCAGAGAAAGAAAAATGTTCTTGCCATGTTTTTAGCATCTGTTTTATTCAATCCCTGTGGAAGTATCTCGGAGTGCACATCAATCATGAGCGTGTTTCTAGAAGATCAGCACAAGATGTCATTGACAAAATTCATGCTAAACTGGCTAGTTGGAATGGGTGCCTCCTTAATAAAGCGGACACTACAACACAACAGTTTTGTACCGACGGTTATTACCAACGGCCATGGGGACACGGGCTCTACCGACGGCCAGGCCATCTGTAAAAGCGTCAAGGCCGTCGGTAATATTAGGCATGAATTTTATTAAATAGAGGCGCTGTGTACCGACAATTTAGCCGTCGGTAATATTGGTAATAATTTCGCGCCAATTGGCACCACGACGGCTTAATATTATCGATGGCTAAGCTGTGTATAACGACGCCATCGTGTAATTAAGAGAGTTTTCTAATTTTACAGCGTATACAACTCTAATCTACCTCCCAAACTCACAGCCTCTAAACTCGTTGAGAGCTCATCCTCCTCTAATGGATCCTCATCCTCAGAATCCGTGTCTGCCATCTCCATATCCTGATCGTCCTCATCCATGGGATCCTCACTTGAGTGCTCCTCCATGGGTGCAGCCGCGCCGCCATGGGGATCCTGAAAGTACTGGGCGCTGAATCCATCAAAATCATCTAATGGATCATAGGGCTCACCGATGACCCTGGTATCAGCTGAGGCTGGTGGAGGACTGCGAGGTTCGATCTTGACTGGGACCAAGTCGACTGGAGGATCGTAAGGAGCATAATCATAACCATCCTGACCCGGAGGAAAGTACACAGGAGGATAATAAGACAGTGGCGACACCAGAGAGATCTTAGCATGATCCGGATTAAAGCCAAACTGCGGAAAAGTGGGATCTCGAGGTGGCGAGTAATAGGGCTCCGATGGAGGAGAAGGGTGCAGGATGCCTCCATTAGGGAACATCAAAGAAATAGGATAGTCATAAAGAAAGTTGGGATCAAAATGCACACTCTGCAGTGGAAAACGAAATGGCTCTGCACTGGGGTATGCCCGGATACGCAACTTGTCTCTGAAGATCGTGTCGAAAATGTCCCATGTCTCATACATATCATCATCTAACTCCTCATAGAAAATGACCCGGTCCCCATCTACCCGTGGAAGAAAAAAGGGGTGAGAATCTAGAATTCCCAACAAAGGTACAAATAGGCTTCGCGATATCTACCTTAAGTGTTTTAGTTTTTATTTTATAACAGTAGTTTTACAATCACAAACACAAACAGACAATTACTCAGATACGCATACGTAGTAACACAGAATACAACACATATCAAATCATATGCGCAAACAATATGATGCATGCCTATCCCTAATGCAGGCCATGAGCTCATGCGTCGGTTGTTACCCGCAACCCGACGTTATCTGATACCCTTTTGACCGGATAGGGTTTCTCCACTGTGCGTTTTCTTTTGTGCATATAGCACCATAGCCATAATATGGGCTTAACTTATATTCATCTTGACGTCAATTCTCTACGTCACAGGGGAAATGTTCTTTGAACCATTTTAGGGAGCGAGCCCGCCATGGTTAGTCATAAACCGGTTCAACCGGCACATTTCATCATTAACAAAATTACATCATTTCTTCATTGAGATAATATGATCACACACATCGTTTTTTGTCATTCACTTTGTTCGTATGATCATAGTGTTCTTTTGTAATATTTTGCTCGGTTTTGCCATCCATTACTATTATTAGGAGATTATAACTTTTAATAAGATTAACAATAATTATACACAACCAAGTAATTTTGCCAACCAAGTCCAACCAAGCTCCTTACTCACACGCGCGTGTTTTTCCCTCTTCTGTTACTACGTTTTTTTTCCTTCTCTTCACCGAGTTAAGAAGTGGATCGGAGGAGAACGATGATGACGGTAGCGATGACGACGACCACGATGATAGCGATAATGACGGCGGAGGAGGAGGAGAAAGGGGTGGAGGAGGAGCAACAGCGGCAGAAGGTGAAGAAGGAGGCAGAAGGAGAGGGAGGATGAGGAGGAGAAGAAGAGGAGGAGGAAGAGGAGGAGGATGGTAATATCATTGTCAGTAGAGAAGAAGAAGAAGATGGAGTACATTTGAGTACATTTGCGTTTCTACTTTCATTCAAAACCGTTTCTGTTTTCATATAAATTTCGTTTATGTTTTCATGTAAATTTCGTTTCTGTTTTCTTGACCCAAAGTCACGCATAGACATAAAAAAGACCACGGGTTCATCACCAAATCCGTTTCTGTTTTCATATAAATTCCGTTTCTGTTTTCATGTAAATTTCGTTTCTATTTTCGTGACTTAATAGCGTAAATGGCAAGTATACCGTATCATTCAAGTAATACCACGGTGAAGTGGGTATCATTCCCACGAGGAATAAAGGACCAAGCAATACTATCTCTTAATCAATCTAAGCAGATCAAAAATAAAACTTTGAAGGAGTGATGGTGTATAACTCGAAAACAATGAGTGAAAGAAATAAGAACAGAGTGCAGAAATATTACTTGAGAATTAATCAGTGGAATGGAATGTTAAGAGCTTTTGAGATGTTTTTCCCTTGAGGGCCAATGCATACATTCGAATATCAATTCTAGGTTCTCAGTTATCAAGCACAACGAATCTAGTATAACTAAGCCCTAATCTCTTAGTGACTTAGTTTCTAATTACCTAATCAAAAGCTAATCTCTTAGTCAATCAATTATATAACTAGATGAAGATCTAAATCCGATTCTAACCCTTAT
>JASCZI010000416.1:5712-20440 GCA_036250425.1 Stylosanthes scabra
TTGGAAGGTGTTATCGTAACTTCTGCTACTGCCCCAACAAATGACCCGTTTGAAGAACAATCTGAGTCATCTTTCTCGAACTCAGCAATTGATGATTCTTCTAATGAGTAATCAGATTTATCATCTTCAAATTCAGCAACGGATGAAATCTCCAAAGAGTAATCTGAACCGCCATTCTCAAATTCATCGATAGTCGTCACTATCAATGAGTAATCTGAGTCGTTATTTTGAAACTCAGCAACATTAGCGATTTCAGCCTCTTTCCCTTTAGATCTCAACTTTGGACAGTCCATCTTCCAATGCCCTTTCTCATGACAGAAAGCACACTCATCTTTGGCAATTCTGGCTTCCGACTTCAATCTACTTCTTCTATTCTTCAATTGATTTTTCTGGCCTCCTCCTACCACAAATGCTTCGTCTACAATTGCTTGTTTGTTGAGCTTTTTCTCCTGCTGCCTTAACTCATGTCTATATAAGGCAGAACAAACAGCATCAAGGGATACACTCTCTTTGCCATGAAGTAATGTGGTCTCCAAATGCTCAAACTCATCGGGTAGTGATGACAGCAACATTAACGCCAGATCTTCATCATCAAACTTCACATCCAAATTCAACAAGTCTGCTACTAACTGATTAAATACAGTTATGTGTTCATTTACGGAAGTACCTGGCCGGTAACTAAATCTGAATAATCTCTTCTTCTTGAGGAGTTTATTCTGACCACTCTTCTTCAGAAACTTATCCTCTAATGCCTTCCACAATTTATGTGCAGAAGTCTCATTTTTTACGGCATACTTCTGCTCTCTGGACAAGCAAGATCTGATTGTTCCACACGCCAACCGGTTGATTGTACTCCAATCTTTCTCATCAATATTATCTGGTTTCTTTTCTTCAATAGCAATGATTAGACCTTGTTGAAACAAAGCGTCTAGCACTTCGCCTTGCCACATGCCGAAATGACCCGTGCCATCAAATATCTTCACTGCTAACTTTGCCTTTGACAAATGAATTCTCGCCAATGGATCCAATTTTGGCGTTGTTTCACTTGACGGAGTATCATTCTTTTGTGGATTTGATGCTACCATTTTAACTCAAACAATAGTATCCAATACAACACAAAACAGAGCCTAGGACGAACCTAAAGCTCTGATACCAATTTGTTGTGGAAACGTGGATAATTTTCAATACAAATCAATCCTATGAGTTTTACTATTATAGTAATTCCCAGGACAGATTGGATGAGACACAATCAAGTCCCACTTAAATCCGGTCTCCTTAGACAGAATTTATTAACAATAAAATTCCCAGGAAAGGCCGGAGGGGAGAGACCAGTCTCACTAATTTCAACCTCCTTAGACAGAACTACTACCACAGTATTACTCTATAAATATTTCTATCCAATAACCCACTAACAATATATATTGAATACTAAACAAAATAACATAGATAAATAAACAAATAACAATAAAATAGAGAAAGGAAAGAACACACCAATTAATAACGGAGTTCGGCCAAATTTTGCCTACGTCTCCGGTCAGCACTACTTGTAACTGATCCCTTTAATATATGAATATAGAAGAGATACAATTGTTTGGGATGATTTAAACTAAAGGATTTGAATCCTTTATATAAGGGGCTAAACCCCCTTCCTATACTTGTTTCCGTCGATGTGGGGCAAATATGTGCCACCACCATCGAACTTCACAGATCTAAGTCAGATTTGATGTGTTCATATTGGTTCAAGTTCAATAATAAATGAAAAAAAAAAAAACTTATCAATGCCAATCCAACCTGAACTGATAAAATTTAATTGATTTATTATCAGTTCTTAATTCCCCTCAAACCAAACTCAACTTGATCCGATGACATCCTCTTATTTTGCTGCGTCAAATGGAGATAAACTATTAATAACTCAAAATATTTTTGAAACTTATTTTTCATGATTTTGTTGCTGTAATAGCACAATGAGAGACTATAATGTGAAATATGTCCTTCTTATTATTAAAAACCCTTATCATTGACTTTCTGGATTACAAATTTACATTTCTAAATAATTGAGTTCAAAACATAAATTCGGTTATTACAATTTAAAATATCGATCTAATCTTTTTGTGTGGTGAGCCAGGGAGAAGTATAACACTCGTCTGGATGAGGATTGAGGAGTAAGCTTTGCTTCTTCTTTGCGGATGAGGTATAAGTCGACTTTATAAGCACACGGAGTGGAGGTACTTACAAAAGACACTTCATCGCTCAAGTGAGATTTTTAAGTAATTAGAGAGTAATTCATCATATTGGAGTTCAAAACATACCTTCTTCATCCGAGCTATATATGTCTATTTACAGACTATTGGTAACTGAACATATCTATTTAGGGAAAGTATAGGTAACTAATAATTTTTAAACTAACAAATTAGTCAACAAAAAATAGAACATCCATAACCACTATTTATAGAACATCCATGATCAAAGTTATAGAACATCCGAAACCTAAAATAACTATCAACCAACTTTATAAACAGAACATCAAACCTAAAAACAAAACATCCAAAACCTAAAAAAATAGAACATCTAATTTAAATTATTGGCTGATGTTGGCTGAATTTTTATTGGTTATCTAGCATTACTCATCTATTTAAGAGATTCGTGCTTATCTTTAGGTAGGTTAGTTAATCATGTTGAGTCTGTTCTTATCATTTCGGAGTACGTTGCAGTCGAGTTTGTGTTATGCGAGACTTGTTCCAAGTTATAGCTTAGCTTAACTTAATTCAACATGTATGTGTGGCGTAAATCGGTTTTACTTGGGTCGAGTTATTAGGCTAATATGGCCAAGTTATAGGTATAACAGCCGACTTATATGTGCAATAACGCTGGAGGTGATTAATTGTGGGTTAGGAAAACATTAACAACATCTCTTTAACCTAATATTCGAATTATAATCGCCTAGTTATAGAGAGTAGTTATCGAATTATAAGTATCGAATCATCTACAATATTACATTTATAACAAAACCTAAATGAATAAATAAATTCTCACTTACAGAGTTTTTGGACCTGGTCAAAAGATATTTGAGCGAAGGTCACGGTGCATATATATGGTAGATACTAGATAGCTAGCTTCTCTATTACCCTTTGGTCTATATTTTGGTGTCTACTCTTTGGTCTGTTATAATAAGAAGGCATTTCTTTTTCTATTTTTCTTCATTACCCTGTGGGCTGTGGCAGGGTTCTCTTATATTGATTTTCAAGTACTATATCTTCATGTTGGATATTGCTAAAAGGGAAGAGATCTTTGAATTTCTCAGAAGATTTGGATTGTCATGGGGTTGGCCGGCCCCCTTAATCAGCAAGTTGCATTGTTTCAGATTTAGCAGTGACTGAGTATAATAATTTGGGAAGGAAAAAAAAAAAAAAACTAGCAAATCTTTCAACCATGCAATAAGTGATTTTCAATATTTGTAGTTTTGTACCCTAAAGAGGCAAAATTATTGCCTATAGATAAAAGATAATCAACCAATTTAGGAGCTACAAAAATAAACTTGATTATTATTTGATTTTAAGAAGAATAATTACTCAAATGAATCCTAAGAATTTTAAAATCAAATATTTTGTTTTAAAATTTAGAAAATAAGTCCCTAATGTTTACTTTTGACCATACAGTCCTCCTTTAAAAAATACACAAAATCAAAGAAACTGGTTTGGAATTTTTATAATTTTTTAAGAATTATGTTGAGATTATTTAAATTCTTCGAAAACTGTTTTATTCTTCCCCCAATAAAAATTAAAAGAGGGAAGTTGTATTGTTTAATAATGGTGATAAATGTTACGACTGTTTTGTGTATTTTAAAACTCGAAAGAAAAATATCTATTATTTCATTATAAGAATGTTGTGTTAGGCTATTTTACTAACACGTGGATGCTTACTATTGTATCAAGTGGTGCATCGACATTATGCCAAGTATTCATATTATTCTTACTTCAATCAATCCAAAAATTTCTTGAAATGTGTAAGATCAATTTGAATCATTTGCTTCAATCAATCAAAATGTATGTTTATTGATTTGTGTAAGATCAATCTGAATCATTCGTTTCAATCAATCGAAGTGTTTATTGAAATGTTAGAATGTTAATTAGAATGTTAATTACGACTTTAAAAACTTCTATATTTAGAATATGGTGTTTGAAATTAAAAATCAAATAAGTACCTTTTAAAATTAAAGTTGTTGATTTCTTTCTTAAATCAATGTGTTTCTTGAAGTTTGTAAGATCAATTTGAATCGTTAGTAATAAATTGATACCTTAATTGAATAATATTTTAAAGATTTTCCCAATTTTGAATTACAACTTTTAAAACTTCTATATTTAAAGTATGATATTTGGAATTCAAAATCAAATAAGTACCTTTCAAAATTAAATTATATAAAGTAATAATTTGATTTAATGGCATTATACAATAAAAAAATGAATAAAATTTCTATCATAATTTAAAATTGATCATATTCTATATAAGGATTATAATATCATTATTATATCCTTTATAGATTGAGATTGCACTCACAAGTTAGAATGATATTTATTGTTTTTGGCAAACAAAAATCAAATGGCTCTTGCCACTAATTTTTTTGAGGATGTTGGTCCTAAGAAGCTTGGTTGGTGCTTCAACGTGTACTTGATTTGGTTGTGGGAAGAGCCTCGTAAGATTAACGAGGAAGAGACCAATAGTGTTGACATGGTCATCCAAGATGTTAAGGTTGTTATTTTAATTTGATATTGTATTATTGTGTTTTAATTTGTTCACTTAAAAAAAAATTATGTTATAGATTAATATTTACTTATTTTACAAGTAGGGTATTCGAGTACAGGAATTAAGTTCAAAATATTTGATTTAGCGGTGGAGGGATAATCTTAAAGAAATTTAAATGTATACCATGAGTAACTTCATTGTGGGAGACACTAGAACAAGGACACGAATCTTCTGCAAGAAAACAACCGTTCAATCCGTTGAAGTTCCCTCTTTTGAGTTGCGTCCTTTTGTTACGAAGGACATACCAAATTTGTTACGAATGACATACCAGATTTGTTACATGCCGAATCCGTCGATCCATATGAGTTTTTTTTTGTTAATTGAACTCTTTTAGTATTTTTTATGTGAAATGCATTTTTTTAATTTGACATAGTAATTATGAAGTCATTTAAATTGGTAATCATATGATACCTAAATTGGCACAAACATCATCAATGAAGTGGTGGGGAAGCAAGAGTACAGAGAAGTTGTGACGAGCAAAGGAATTAAGACGAAGCGAATGACTGTTACAATCAAAGATATTGAGTAAGTTGTTTGGTGACTAGCTTCACTTTTGAAAATATTTTATTATAATTAATTCTTCCTGCTAATAAGTATTTAGTTTCACTAGTTTCACTTTTGTTAAAATTTATATAAACTGTTAAACGATGATTGCCTCTTTTGATAGTAACTACAAAATAAATTGCGTACTTTTTGAAGAGTCGATGGATGAATTTCTCTCGCACTTTGAGGATGGATGATTAAACTACTCATAGTAGTGTGCCAGTGTTTCAAGACGAGTCGATAGAATGGTATGGATCAATTTATTACAATGTAAACCCGTGTTGCTAGATATCTTTTGAAATTTTTTAAATAATTTTGAAATTTTTTAAGTGACAAAGAGGACTTCAGTACAAAGTTATTTTTAGGTCTTAAAGTTACATATTAATCCATATTTAGTAGAAGACCAAGAATTTCGTAACAAATTAAGGTGTTGCATCTAAAATTTGGTGTTTTCAATTTTTCATTTGAAAACTTAGTTACAAAACTCCTATTTTTCAGACTCTTTAAAGATAACCCTTCTATAACTATCCATATTAAAACTATTGTCCTATAAAAAATAATATGAAATTGAAATATATAACAACCGCACATAGCGCAAACCATATACTAGTTCAACTTAAAAAATCTTACAAACTTATTTAGGTAATTACCTTTTTTAAAATTATAAGAGTTTAAGATGCAATGAGTCATCTAATCACATCAATTAGATTTGATAACCATATCATACACAAGTCAATATAAAAAATAATTATTTTTTATTAATATGGTATTATTGAATCAATTTACATAAATATATAATAAAATTATTAAAAATATAATATAATTTTTTTAAAAGAATAAAAAATGAAAAACCAATTTTTCACCTTATAAAACCATATCAATTTAATTGATTTACTGGTTAATTATAGGTTTAATTGATTTTTTCACTTATTTTTTATAACTCAATCTTTTGATAATACCAAACCGACCAGTGGATCGGATGGATCTCAGTTAACTCGATCGAACTGGTGAATCCGATTCGATTTTCAAAACACAATATAAGTGATTTTTAATGTGTTTCATTAGATATTCAATGGTTCACGTAATCCATAGGAAATAAGTTATTATTACAAAATCTTGCAATTAATAACTAGGATAAATCATATACAATCATTAACTTTCTCGTATAAAATCTTGGAAGTGAACATATTTAGGAGCCAATGTATTTGATGGTGATGGTGATGGTAGATGAGTTATGGATGATAACTCATATATTTTGTGGGTGATAACTTTTATTTTGTTTGAATGATAACGTTTTTCAATTTCGGATGATAAATTATTTTAATTTTGGATAATAACTTAATTATTGGCTCACTATGGGCTTCCTAATGTTAATTCCGTAGCACTGTTGTTCTTTAATATATACAAATTTGTTAAAACCCTCCTTTGTAACTGAAAGTTTTATCAAGTGTTCAATATATATATTGTTAAGATCGGATCACTTAACGATTGTTCAAGGGATTTTGAATGGAGTGTCGAACCTCAATGATCAAAGTAATAAGATGTGCCTTCGGGGATCGAGCTCTCCGGCGTAACCGAGAGCTATAACGGAGAAGGAGGTTGATGTATGTAAGAAGAATCCTAGAAACCCAGAATTAGGATTATGGGATTCTAGGTCAAATATGAAGGGGATAGGGATAGAGAACGCATACCTTGAGGGGATGATGCCCCTGTTTTTATAGCTTCGGGTAGTTGAGATCTTCATGGAATCTGTCGAGATCGTATCGTATCTTTCCAAGTTTGGATGATCTGTTTTTCCTTGTGGGCCACTTATCAATGACCTTATTTCCCAAGGATTGGGCCTCTGGGCCGATCCGTAACATTGCCCCACTCGGGAGCATGGGTTCTTTGGACCAAGCTTTGGAGGTGATCGTGTGATATCTTCTGAGTGGTTTGCAAGTTTTTCGACCACTTTTCATATGGCAATGATTTTCCGGCTCCTTTTCTTCCGACAGCTACATGTCTTTTGAAGACGCTTTACTGAGGGAGACGCTTCTTCTTTCCTTTGCTAACGTGTCGAAGGGAAATGATGACTTTCCATTGGTTTTCGAGGGGATGCGGTTTTCGAAATTTCTGAAATCGTCTCATCAATTACTTGCCCCTGAGTGCCCAAAGCGTGTTTAAGAAGCTTTTGGGGACTCAAGAGACATTTTTTTCGCTCCTCTCATCTTCTTTCTCACACTTTGCTTTCGTCTTCGTGCGTTCTCTCTCTGGTTTCCTTGTTTCCTTCTTCGAATCTCCTCTTCATTTCAGGTATGGCTTCTTTGGCATTTTCTTGTTTTCTTTTCGAGATTGGTGTGTGGTGTCTTGGCTCTGTTTTCTGTCTTGCTCCCTCTTCTTCTTCGCAGCCATTTCTCTCTTTTCTTTCTTTTCTCCTCTTTTTTTTTTTGATCGTGGGTTCTACTTTCCTTTGCAGACTAAGTTGTTTGAGAAATGGCGAAGAAGAAGTCCTATCAAAACATTCGTGTCCCTCGTGTGCTTTCCCAGGCTGAGAGGGATTTGTACGGTTGGGTTGACGAGGAGATTTTTACTCAGCCGTCGGTGGTGAAAGCCGATATGCTTCCCGAACTCCGCCGTGAAATGAGGTTGACGGTCGACCGAGCGGCTGAGGGGATTTTGTGCTGGAGGCTGTCGGTCCTTCCTACCGGTAGCCTTTCCAGGCTCAGGAGGATAGGACCCACTTTCTGTGGGTCTATACGGAGCTATTTACTAGTTTGGGTGTCCGACTTCCCTTTACGGAGTTTCAGAGAGAAGTTCTGACACAGTGCCAAGTGGCAGCCAATTAGCTCCACCTTAATGGGTGGGGTTTCTTTCGCACCTTTGAGCCTCTGTGCCTGCACTTTGGCTTTCGTTCCTTAGGGTTGTAAATGTAATTATCTGTTATTTTAGCCAAATTTTACTATGTTTTAAACTGTTTCCCATTCCGCATGATGCCTTGATGTGTGCGTTCAATTGTTTCAGGCTTTAACAGGCAAAGTTTGGAGCTTGAAGGCCAAATCCAAAGCCTATGCATACGCACCAAAGGAGCCTATGCGTACGCATTGCCATGCCTTGGGCGTCACGTCCTAGCTGGAACCGGACCATATGCGTACGCACCTAAAGGGCCTATGCATACGCATCAGTGGCCAGATTTGTGCCTATAAATAGAGGAAGCCTTCACCATTTTTGGAGAGCCCTTTTCACCATTCCCTTAGTTTAGTTTGGGGTTCCATTAGTTTTCTTTGCCCATTTTCACTAGATAAAAAATTTACTGCTTTTATTTTCTGTTTTGCATACTATTACTCTGTCAATTTTAATTTCGAATTATTCAATATTACTGTCGTTATTCTGCCCATTTTACCATTATGTCTTACTGTTATGCTGCCCGTTTAAATTCCTCAATTATGATTTCTGTACGTAGCGAGTAGTGACCATAGTGACTCGGCTATGGGGTGAAATGTGCGAATGATCTTAGCTGCCGATCCCTAAGGGCAACGGATGGGAGGAACAGAGTTAATTTCGATGCCGTTAATGCTATGCCCCTGCCAGCAGTGTGGGGACCTTAAAATGAGACAGACTCAATTCGGTGCAAAGTGCACTACTGGTGAGTTCTTCCTGGTGACGCGGGATTTACTCGAGTTTTGTTGAGACCTAGGTCCCCTGCTATTGTGTATGCCTAGGACATTCGGATAGGGGTTAACTCCGCCACCCTGTTGTGGTTAGTTTCCTTTAGGTGACAGTCCATCCAATCTGCGATCGGCAGTGCTTATAGGGACGTACAGTATTTCAACCCATAGCCGGGCACTTTTTAATCCACTGTTGTTTTAATCTATTTTCTTGCGCTCTATTCTCAACAACAACTGCAACCAACCCCGATATTTTCTCAACCAAAGACAAACCTTTGTCTCTGCTTCCTAGGGAGAACGACCGGAGTCTAGTACTCGGTATTTTCAAACTTGGCTGCATCTCTGTGACACTTCTAAATTTGGGACCGCGGCCCTGACAAGGCTGCGCGGACCAAATTTTTGGCGCCGTTGCCGGGGAAGCAGAAATGTGTGTCTGTTTTTGGTTGATTGTGAATATGTGTATACTGTAAATATGATAGTCTTTTGAATTTTCTTTAGTAGTGTAGTTTTCTTTTTATTTTTTTTATGAATTGTTATTTGAATGTTAAGATTGCATTCAGACCCTGGCTTGTTGTTGTTCGATCCTGAAATTGAACGAACTTTATGCCGAGCAAGGCAAGCGAGACGCCGAGCTGAACTTGCGAGGCTGACATCAGATAACAATCCTTTTGATTGGTCCAATTCTGACTCTGATACTCAAATCACTTCTTCTGATACAAGTACCTTCACCATGGGTGAAAGACTTACTCTCAAGCAAATCGGTGGGGCAAGCACTGTGTTTGATAACCAGCCCAACCGATTTCCTGCACTCAATGCAAACTTCGAACTCAAATCTGGTCTGATAAATCTTCTTTCTAAGTTCTATGGTAGGCCGGGCGAGGACTCGATGAAGCATATCAAGGATTTTGAAATCATCTGTGCCACCACTAGAAGGATCGGTGGTGACGAAGATGCTGTTAAAGCATTCGCTTTACCATTCTCTTTGGATGATAGAGCGAAGGACTGGTACCACACTTTGCCTGCCGAAGTAACCTCTGATTGGGGATTATTTAAGAAGAGATTCTTGGAGAAATACTTCCCACCATCCAAGACGAATGCCATCCGCAAAGAAATCTCAGGAATGGCTCAACTTCATGGGGAAACTCTGCAAGAGTACTATGAGAGATTCAAGAAATTGCTCTCTTCGTGCTTCCATTACTCTATATTAAATTTCCTACTAAACAACTATTTCTGTGAGGGACTGACACCCACTGATAAGGCAATGATTGATGCCTCAAGTGGAGAGAAGCTTTGATGAATAAGACGCCGGAAGAAGCGTGGGAACTGATTGAGACTGTGGCCGATGCTAACCAACATTTCAACCGAAGGGCCACCAGTAAGGGCGTATATGAGGTTGCACCTTCTGACTCAACTGTTTTGGCTAAGTCGTTGGTAGATATTGCTGCAATGCTCAAGGAAACTAAAGAAGGGTAGCAAGTGACTCCAACTCTCTTGAAGCGACAGCCCGATAAATCGCAGCAGCAACCGGTTAAACATAGTGGGATCTGCTCTTGCAACTCCCATCACACTGACGAGTGTCCGCAGCTTCAAGAGGATAATACAGTAGCGTCAACTCATAACTTCTATGATGCCACTACAATTCCGCCCTACAACAGGCAATATTATACTCAAGGAGGGCGTGACCGTCAACCTGCTCGTTGGATCCCACCTCAGCAGCAACAAGCTCAGCCTAGGCAGCCTTATACCTACAGTCAGCCACAGAACAACCAAAATCCCAGATATCAACCCCCACATAATCGACAGCAATCTTCTCCATCCAATAATCCTCCATTCAACTTTGATGAAGCCATCCGCATTGTCCAAAGGGAAAATCATGAAATGAGGGAAGCACAAAAAATGATCGAATCCCAATTGAATCATTTGGCTGAACTACTACAAAAAATTGCCAACCAATCACCAGTCAACCCACTGGCTCAAGCTCAACCTTCAGCCCCAAGCCCATTGCCGTCTCAACCTCTTCCGAACCCCAAGGGAGGCATCAATGCAGTTCAAGTTGAAATGGACAACGAAGAGGAAGATGAAGCTGAGGATGAAGAAGGAGAGAATGACTGGTTGTATGAACTACTGAAAGAATTAGCAAACTCTGATGATGATGAGGAGGATGAGGAAAGTGAAGACGAATCCAAAGAAGAGGATGAGGATGAAAGAACGGAAGAAGACAGTGAGGATGAATTTGTCGAGGAAGGAGATCAGGAAGTAGAAGAAGTAAGGGAAGAAAATAGGGATAAAGGAAAGATTTTCTTTATCCTCTTCAAGGAAAAGAGGAATGAGGAAGAAGTCCCTATTAAATGTGAGGATCCAGGCCCATGTTTAGTCACTTGCAAGATCCGTGGAATCAGCATTCCAGATTGTTTGTGCGACCCTGGGGCTTGTGAAAAGATCATGCCTTTCGAGGTTTATGAACTTTTAGACCTTGGGCCACTGAAAAAGTCGAGAGAAGTCTTTACAACAGCTGATGCTAGTATTGTATCGGTAGCAGGAATTGCCGAGGACGTACTAGTAAAGATAGGACAACTCACCATTCCAGCTGACTTCAATGTTATCATGCCCAATAAAGGGAATAAAAGAGGAAAACCACAGGTTTTGCTAGGAAGGCCATTTCAGAAAACTGTGGGGTTCAAGCTCATCTATTATGATGAAATTTTCACCTTCGAAGTGGGAAATGTAATCGAAATTTTCCACCTTCCACCGCCTCCTAAGCCTCGGAAGAAAGGCCTCCATCAACTACAGCAAGATAAAGGGAATAAGATCAAAGATAAACCATGGAAGGAAGAAAAAGGCCGAACAGGCAAAGAGAAGAAGCCAATGATCAAGCCAAATCACTTCAAGGAGACGCGCAAAAAGGGAAAGACGAAAGACAACAAAGGGAGTGATCAAAAGAAGAAGAAAAAGAAGAAGAATAGATCAGGTACAAAAGAGGAAGAGAAGATAGCTGAAGCAGAATCCGGAAAAACCACAATTAAATGTTCGAGCTTCAGTGGATTAATGGGTAAAGTAAAAGCACTGAAAAGAATTCTTCACCGAGCTAAAGGAGCTAATACCCACTTGGTGAAAAACAACTCAACATGGAAGTGACAGAACCCAGCATCTATGCGTCCAACTTAAGGACGTTAAACAAAAGTGCTAGGTGGGAGACAACCCACCGTGGTAACGATTCTCTAACCCTACCCTTTATCTAATTATGCATATTTGCTTGATTAATTGTGATTTAACTACTAGCATAATTAGGTAAGTTTAGGATTAAAAAAAAGGGGGGTTGTGCGTACGCACCAACTACCCCCAATGTGCACGCACCACAATGCACGAAGGGTAGTCGATGAGATGCCCTGGTGCGTACGCACCCGTCACGCAGAGGCCGCGCATCAGGGGTCTATAAAAAGACCCCTCTCACCCTCTCATTTCTCACTTTTCACTCTTCACTTCTCATTTTCTTTCTCTCCAAGTAAGTTTCTTTTCCTTTTCTCTTATTGTTTTTATTTAATATTTTTTTAATTAGTGTTAGTTTAGGTATGCTAGGTAGTTAGTTTAGGAGTAGTTAGCATTGATATTAGGTCGTTAGTTTAGAGTAGTTAGTAATGGTTAGAGATAGGCTTAAATGGCCCTTTTTTGCCTGTTTGTTTGGTAGAACTAAGGGGATAACGCAGGATGCTAGATTTTGTTTATATAATTTCAATAGATTATATGCTAGCTAATCTAAACGATGCCATGTCTTTTTGCATAGGTTTTAGGTGTTCAATTGCATGACTGGTCAACATGTAATTTACATACATATATTACATGAATGTGCATCATTGCTTGCTTTGATGAGCTTTTCATTTTCACAATGTAATAATTATTCTAATAATAATAATCTACAAATTTTAACTCGGTGATTACTTTACTTCCATATTACTTGCAACCTTGTTAAATTTTGTTTATATTATTAGAAATAAAATTCTTAAATAAAACTCATCCCCTATTTTGTCTGTTGAACATGCTGCTTTTAGATGGCTTCCAAGGGAAAAGGCAAAATTTATGGACCACCGACGCGAGCCTCACCTAGGCTTGCTGCTTTACGGGCCCGGGCAGCCACTAACCTCACTCTTGAGACACCAGACACACTAGCCGTTGCTACACCATCCGCATTGGCTAGGAAACCAAAAATGCGTGTTAAGTATTTTACAAAGTAGCTGGCTGCCAGAGATAATCCTTCGAGTATGGGATCCACTAGTTGGAATCCAATAGATATCAACAGTGATTCAGAAGAGGAGGATCCGGAGGAAGATCCAAAAGAAGAGGAGCCGGAAGAGGAGAACCGAGAAATGAACTCAGGAGAGGAATCAGAAGAAGTCCATGAGTATATTCCGAAAGTAGAGCAAAGAGAAGAAGAAGAGGAAGTCCCAAAAAACATTCCAGAAGAAGGGCTAGCTACAGATCAAGATCTGGAAGATGAGGAACCAGAAGAAGAAGATCCTGAGATGATTCCTGATCAGGATATGGAAGACAAAGAAATGGAGGAAGAAGCCGAACAAGATCCAAACGACGATGAAGAATTTGTGGATTACTTCGAGCTTGCTCCCCCTGCTAGCCCAGACAGTAGTGATGAGTCGCTCCCTCTTACGGATGATTAGAGGACTCACTTCTCCTCTTTTGCACAGAGGACCGTGCAATTTTCAAGTGTGGGGAGGGGTATTGCATTAAGACGGCACAAGAATGAAAGAAAGGGTTAAATTTTCAAAACTTTCTCTATGACCCTTGCTATCAATTCCTATCTAGAATATTTGTGTAGATATCTGTTTACTTTCTTGCTAGTATCAGTACTTATCCATCTAACTCTCTTGACTTTGCTTTATGCTTAATGTGAATATTTTGTATGAATATTAAGATTTCTTAAACCGTTGCTTCTTTTTTTTTTTGGGGGGACTCCACCCATCAAAATTTTTTAAAATTCTTTTTAAAATTGACTTCACATTTTATAAAATCATCCAATCATAGATGAAGAGAAAGAACACACAAACCTAGAGAGCTTTTGAGCCAAATTGTGTGGTTCTCTAAATCACTTATTTTCTTTCATGTGTGTTAATTCCTTTCCTATGACTGCGATTTTTGACTTGCCTAATTCTCTATGTCTGTTGTTGTATATATTTGTGTATTCATATGATTAAGGCATTCTTTTGTGTTAAGCCCACAAACCAAATAAAGCCTAACCCTTTACATTTTATCCCTTGCACCTGATCTTTGAGCCTTGAACCCCTTTGTTCTTAATCAGTACAACACAAGCCTCAAAAAGTGAAAAACCATGAACACAACCCTACTTGATCTTTGATTAATCTAAGATTTAGTGGGTGGTTTACTTTTTGAGAAAAGAAAAGGAAGGGATCGAGGAGAAATTTTCTCGAGTGGATAAAAAGGGGAGAGCTTCAAGAAATACCAAAAATTTGGGGGCACATGTATGCATGAAAACAAATTAAGGCACTTGCACAAAAATAAAAAGGAATGACAAGGAAAAGGAAGAAAAAAAATACAAAAGTTTCAAAAGAAAACCTCATCATTCCAAGTAGCAAAGCTACAGAAAATAGAAAATAAGTGCATCTGTTATTCAAAGAAAAGAGGAATGCATATCGTGTAACATCATGGGCTTTGGGAACAAGAGTGAAGAACATATGGGTAGGTGCATTTTAGATTAATCAAAGCATTCAAGT
>JASCZI010000416.1:20450-43410 GCA_036250425.1 Stylosanthes scabra
TCGAACCTTCACCTTGGCCCCGTTACGAGCCTCGAAAGACCTTTTGATGATTACACAGGTATATGCAACAATATTGATTGGTGAGATGAAGGGAAAGTCAAGGAAAGCAGGAATTGGATTAGAACTGAGAGCCTTTCTGACCCAATACACTAGAGTGAATGAGCGTAAACACGATCGGGTGAGGTTCTTATTCCTCGACTCTATGACTTCTAATCTTTTATACTGTGTAAGTCAATCATCTTTTTCGAGCTTAAATGTTTTGTGGGGTTAGCATTTGCTGTAATGCTCTTTGCTTGTCTCTTTCGCACAGTTTTTGATTTCCTTCTATTTTCCGTATATTTATTCTCATCATAGCCTTGGTACAGTTTTCCTCTATATTTGATTTAATTGGGCATGAGGACATGCCAAAGTTTAAGTGTAGGGAGGTTGATAAACCCCATTTCGATGGGTTATTTCATATCATAAATTGACTAATTGTCAACCTTTCACCACTTAAATACATGAGAAATAAGCATGTTTGTGTTTAATCATTCCTTAGGGCTGTAAATGTACTTATCTATTATTTTAGCCAAATTTTACTATGTTTTAAACTGTTTCCTGTTCCGCACGATGCCTTGATGTGTGCGTTCAAGTGTTTCAGGCTTCAACAGGCAAAGTTTGGAGCGGAAGTGGCTAAAGAGAGCGCAGGGAATGAGAAGATCGCAAAGAAAAGCTTGAAGGCCAAATCCAGAGCCTATGCGTACGCACCAAAGGAGCCTATGCGTACGCATTGCCATGCCTTGGGGGTCACGTCCTAGTTGGAACCGGACCATATGCGTACGCACCAGTGGCCAGATTTGTGCCTATAAATAGAGAAAGCCTTCACTATTTTTGGAGAGCCCTTTTCACCATTCCCTTAGTTTAGTTTAGGGTTCCATTAGTTTTCTTTGTCCATTTTCACTAGCCAAACAATTTACTGCTTTTATTTTCTATTTTGCATACTGTTAATCTAACAATTTTAATTTCGAATTATTCAATATTACTGTCGTTATTCTGCCCATTTTACCATTATGTCTTACTATTATGCTGCCCATTTAAATTCCTTAATTATGATTCCCGTACGTAGCGGGTAGTGACCATAGTGACTCGGCTATGGGGTGAAATGTGCGAATGATCTTAGCTGCCGATCCCTAAGGGCAACGGATGGGAGAAACAGAGTTAATTTCGATGCCGTTAACGCTACGCCCCTGCTAGCAGTGTGGGGACCTTAAATGAGACAGACTAAATTCGATGCAAAGTACACTACTGGTGAGTTCTTCCTGGTGACGCGGGATTTACTCGTGTTCTGTTGAGACCTAGGTTCCTTGCTGTTGTGTATGCCTAGGACATTTGGATAGGGGTTAACTCCGCCACCCTGTGGTGGTTAGTTTCCTTTAGGTGACAGTCTATCCAATCTGGAATCGGCAGTGCTCATAGGGACGTACAGTATTTCAACCCATAGCCGGACACTCTTTAATCCACTGATATTTTAATCTGTTTTCTTGCGCTCTGTTCTCAACAACAACTGCAACCAACCTTGATATTTTCTCAACCAAAGACAAACCTCTATCTCTGCTTCCTAGGGAGAACGACCCGAGTCCAGTACTCGGTATTATCAAACTTGGTTGCATCTCTGTGACACTTCTAAATTTGGGACCGCAGACCTGACAAGGCTACGCGCACCACATATAAAACGCCTGCGCTGCTAAGGTTGAGTTGGAGAAGGAGCTTGCTGCCACTAAAGATCAGGTGGATGTGCTTACGGCTGAGAGGGACTCTGCATTGGCCGCCCCTCTTTTTAAGGCGAAGATTGATTCGCTAACCGAGGAGTTGAGGCTTGCTGAGGGTGAGCGCATTTCTGCGTTGGCTTGTATGAAGGAGGTAGAGGAAGGGGCTAAGGTGCAAGTTGCGGAACTCCAATCCTTCCGTTCTGCTTTGGAGCAGGAAAAAAGAAGGTCGAGTCTTTTACTCGATCTCTAGAACAAAAGCATACGATGCTGGATGAGGCCGAGGCTGCCACGGGTCATTGGCGCGAGGAATGGAAAGCTTTGGCCTTGGAGACCGGGAAGATGGTCCAAGAAACTTTTGATATACTAATGGATCAAGTTTTCCATCTCAATCTGGCCTTTGATTATTCAATGATTATTCTGGACACTCGCTGGGACCCTAAGGCTAACAGGATTTATAATCCAAAAGCTGAGGCCAGGAGCACTCGGAGCCCGCGGCAGAGGACCAGCCAGAACATGTGGCCAAGGGCAACCTGAGGTTGTCGCCGATGGGCGGTCGGGGTCTCGGGTGGAGCAGTAGCAGGTGGAGGAGACTGTGGTGGGAGAAGGTGGGGAATGCCCCGCTTAAGTCTGTAATAATTTTTTGACACTTTTTGTGTTTTTTCGGATATTATGTTTTTGAGCTCCTTTTTTTCCGGGGCTCTTTGTGTTGGATACTTTTCTTTGTTTATAATGTTTTTTTGCTTTTTCGATATTTCTATCATTTTTTTGCAAAGCTTTTTATTTTCATTGCATCTCATCTCCCGAGTGATCAGTCCGGTGTAGAGCGGCGGAGTTTGGTGCATCCGTTTTTAGTGTCGCTCTCTGGGTTTTTTTCGTGCCGCTTTTCAATAGGGCTCTCGGGCTCTCTGGCATTTTTTGAAATGCTTGTATTCTTCTTTCGTTCGTGTCTTTATAAATGACAATGTAGAGAAAACAAATACTCTTAGAAATAAGTAAGTGCTTTTATTTAATTTGACGGCCAATGTGGCCGGAACACTTACATGCCTCATTAAAACCTTTCCATCCAAAAAACTCTTGCTTTGGGAAAAAATAATAGATGGGAGAAAAAAGAGTACATGCTACTACATTCAATTACATGTGGTATATTCTTAGGTTGTATATATGCCAAGTTCTTGGAACCTGGTTGCCTTCTATAGTGTTGAGCTTGTAGGCGCCCTTTCCGAGTGCTTCGACCACCCGGTAAGGGCCTTCCCAATTTGCTCCTAGCTTTCCTTGGGCTGCATTTTTCCCTCTTATGTCTGCTCGCCGCAGCACCAAGTCACCTTTTTCTAGGTCTCTTTTCTTGAGCTTTTTGTTGTACTTGGCAGCTAGAAGCTTTTTGACTGCTTGCTGTTTCATCCTTTCTTCTTCTCTGATATCGGAGACCAGATCTGCCTCTGTTTCCCTGTCGTTTTGGTTACCTTCCGGGTCATAGGCTGATACCCGGGTGGTTTGTTCCGCGATTTCTAAGGGAATCATGGCTTCTGTCCCATAAGTTAGTTGGAAAGGTGTCGACCCTGTTGATGATTACTCCGAGGTTCTATAGGCCCATAGGACGCTTCCAAGCTCTTCCGCCCAGCACCCTTTCTTTTCGTCGAGTCTTTTCTTCTAGGATTATCTTGTTCATGGCCTCAACTTGATCGTTTGCTTGCGGGTGCTCCACGGATGAGAATTGTTGGTGGATCTAAAACCCTTCTAGGAACTCTCTGAACTTCTTGTCTGTGAAATGGGTCCCGTTTTCGGATGTTATAATCCTTGGGATTCTGAACCTGGTGATGATGTTGTTCCATACGAATTTCCTGCACTGGCTCTCGGTTATTGATGCTAAGGCTTCATCTTCCACCCAATTTGTGAAGTAATCGATTGCTACGATCAAGTATTTTACTTGTCCTGGAGCTTTTGGGAAGGGTCCTAGAAGGTGAAGCAACAAATTCTTTTAATACAAGAACTTCGTAACAATCCGACAAGTGTATCGGATCAAGTAGTACCACTTATGAGTGAGTATCGTTCCCACGAGGAAAGAGGGATCAATCAATATCTTTAATTCGGTTCTTTAATTAGACCCAAGTGATTAATCAAAGATTAATGCTAAACCAACAAAGAAAGCAATAAAGAACAACGTAGCACTAAAGAACATACAAGAAAGGCAATCTTTATTCAACAAACAACTACTAAAGATGTAAATCAATAACAAGAACTAAATGAAAGATGCAAATGTAAAGGCCAAGATCAAGGAATTGGAGATGTTCACAAACTAACTTCCTAATCTAATTTTACTTTTCTTTTTCTGCAGGCTATTACTAATTCACCATGAATCCTAATATAAGCAAATCCTAATCTTTTAGTGATTTAGTTTTTATTTATCCTAATCAATCATCAATCTCTTGGCTAATCAAACAAGAAAATAGATAATACACATATCTTGATTCAAACCTATGATAATCAACAAGATTCAAGGAAAGAATTAAATGTCACATATTCAATCTCATGCAAAACCTCATTGAATTATTAAAGATTCTAATACACATTAAATCACATGCTCATCTCTAAGTCAAGTAAAGATAATATGGAATGATTCTTGAATATGTTGAATGCCTATTTTCTCAAACTCAACAATTCAAAACATGAGAGACTTAATTACTCGTCAGTAAATCAAATCTTTAAAGATCATGACAAAGAATCAAACAAGAAGCAAATCAATCATTTATGTGATGGGAATACAGATTCATATATGGCACATTCATTCAAATCATCATCTCTAATGCAAAGAACAAATGTGAAAGATCATTCTTGAACTAGTTTATGATACCAAGATCAATGCAAAACCAAATTTTATGTCACTTATTCAATAAAACTTCAATCTTGACAATTCACAAACCATTGATAATATGTTTAATCTCATGGACTAGTATAGAAATTAAACCAAAAGTAAGAACCAATTATACCTCTCGGTTGAACTTGATTCTTGAATTGATGAACGAGAAAAATCCTTTGAATTTGGATAGAAATTTGTAGATTTAGAAAAGATTGTTGGACTAATCCATTAGCTTGATAAAGAACAGATCTCCTCCTCCTTAATCTTAAAAAGTGTTTTAGCCACTCATGATTATGAGTAACTCAAAGAATGATATGAAGATAAATCTTGAAGGCATGAACATTCAAAGAACTAAAGAGAAGTAGGGAGAAAGAGAGAATCTTTGAGAGGAAAGAAAGGAATCTGATATATTTATTGAATGAATATTAAAGTTACAGAATTAGAGAATTTTTAATGATCAAAATGGAAAATTGATTGGGAATCCAAAATCCAATGATGTAACAAAAAAGGGTTCAGGTGATCATTGAAAATTCACCTGTTTATAAGTTTACAAAACCTAAATTAATTACAAATTCATTCCAAATGAAATTAAATGAAATTTGGACAAGTCAGCAACTAGGAAGTCATGCCTAGGCGTGGTGAGTGGTGAAAGCCCACGCCTAGGCATTGCTGCTAAAATTCCAGGCTAGCTAGGCCACGCCTAGGCGTTGGTGCTGATGCCTAGGCGTGGCTGCATCATTCCGCTTGGGTGCTAGATCACGCCTAAGCGTTGGTGCTGATGCCTAGGCGTGCCTGCATCATTCTGCTTGGGTGCTGGATCACGCCTAAGCGTTGGTGCTGATGCCTAGGCGTTGGTGTTGATGCTCCAAGCCTCCCTTGAGTGTGGCTCAGTCACGCCTAGGCGTGAGGCATGATGCCTAGGCGTGGCTAGTAATGCTTGGTGCCAAGCTTCTCTATTTTCTGCTTTTCCTCTGTTTTCTCTACTTTCTTACTTTTCAAGCTTCCTTTTCTAACTTTTCTGTAAATTATTAAAATACTCAAAGTATCTAATTGATTTAATTAATTACCAATTACATTGAATATCATGCTGATTGTATAATAAATTTTGCATGAATTAGTAAGAAAAACCACTAATGATGCTCATGCATCAGAGGGTCGATTCCCCATTTGTCGAAGGGCCAGGGAGCTACTATGGCTGATAGGTCTGTTGCGGGTGCTTTTTTTAGCTTCGAATGCTCTTGGCACATCTTGCACTTTCCTTTTTTGTATAGCTCTCCGGCTACCAGGGTGTAGTTTGCCGCCTATCTTCTCAATTTGTTGGCATCACCCTTGTCTTCGGGGAGGGTTACGTGCATGAGGAATTTTATGATGGGGTTTCTCCAACTCCCTTTTTCCGACACGGACAACACAGTTTGCACTTCATTCGTGGATGGTATTTATTTGGTCTCTTGGATGAGAGTGCGATTTCCTCCGCCTGGTTTGGTGTTTGCTAACTTTGACAGAGTATCCACCCGGTCGTTCTTCTTCCGGGGGATGTGCTTTATTTGTACCTTTTGAAAAAGGCTTAGCAATTCTTTCGCTTTTTCTAGGTATTTTTCCATTTGAGGATCCTTGGCTTGATAGCTCCCATTGACTTGGGAAGTGACGATCTGGGAGTCGGATCTAATTTCTAACTCGGAGACCCCAACTTCTTTTGCCAATTTTAGCCCTGCTACGAGCGCCTCGTATTCCGCTTGGTTGTTGCTTGCTTGAAATTGGAATTTTATGGCCATCTCGATAGCTATGTCCCCGGGTCCTTCAAGCAACACTCCTCCTTCAATACCTTTTACAATTGACGAGCCGTTTACATGTAGGATCCATGGGATGTCATCGTCGGCATGACGTTTGGGAGTGAGTTTGGCTACAAAATCTACCAGGATTTGCCCTTTAATTGTTGTTCTTCCTTCATAGGTTATGTGGTATTCTAATAGCTCAACGGACCAGGCCAGCATTCTTCCTGCGAGATCTGGCTTTTGAAGGATTTGCTTCAGCGGCTGGTCTATCCTTACCACAATCGGGTGGGCTTGAAAATACTGCCGGAGCCTTCTGGCGGCCACGATGAGGGCGAAGGCCAGCATTTCCAGCTTTTGGTACTTTAGTTCTGCTCCTTGGAGGGTTTTTCTTACGAAGTAACCGGTTCTTGCACATTTCCTTTTTCCCTCTTCTGGCTTGACCAAGATTGGAGGTGCCGCTAGGTAATTTTTAAAGCTCTGAAAAGCTTTTTCACACTCCTCCGTCCACTTGAATTCTACCTCTTTCTTCATAAGCTTGAATAGCGGAGCTGCCTTTATCGTAGAGGCTGAGAGGAATCTTGAGAGCGCTGCTAACCTTCCGGTCAGACTTTGCACTTCTTTTAGCGATTCTGGTTGCTTCATTGAGATGATAGCTTGATACTTTCCGGGTTTGCCTCGATTCCTCGGCTAGTTAACATGAAACCGAGGAATTTTCCGACTTCGACCGCGAAAGCGCATTTTGCCGGGTTGAGTCGCATCTGGTGTTCTCGGAGCTTGCTGAAGACTTTCTCCAAGTTCAGGATGAGATCTTCCTCGGCTTTTGTTTTGACCAGCATGTCATCCACATAGACTTCCAATATGCCTCCTATCAAGTCTTTGAATACTTTGTCCATGAGCCTTTGGTAGGTGGAGCCTGCGCTTTTTAGCCCGAATGGCATCACTTTATAGTAAAAGTTTCCAACAGGGGTGATGAAAGCTTTCTTTTCTGGATCTCCGGGGTACATCGGGTTCTGGTTGTACCGGAATAGGCGTCCATGAAAGATAAGAACTTGTAACCCGAGGCTTTATCTATGAGACCGTCGATATTTGGAAGCGGATAGGGATCTTTTGGGCATGCTTTATTCAGGATGGTGTAGTCCACACACATTCTCCATTTTTCGTTGCTTTTGGGGTCCATCACCACGTTGCTGAGCCAAATGGGGTACTTTACTTCCCTGATAAATCCTGCTGCCAGCAGGTTTTGCACCTGCTTTTTTACCTCAGCTGCTTTTTCTGGGCTCATGTGCTGCAGTCTTTGGGCTACCAGCTTGCTTCCGGGTAGCACAGATAACTTATGGTTGGAAAACTTTGGGTCGATTCCCGGCATGTCAGCTGCTGTCCATGTGAATAAGTCCACGTTCCTCCTTAGGAAATGGGTTAGTCTTGCTTTTACTTCATCTGGCAGGTTTTTTTCTATCATTGTAACCTACTCATCTTTTGGTCTGATCTGTACTTTGTCTAATTCTCCTTCCGGTTGTGGCCTTTCCGGAATCTTTCTTCCGGGTGGCTCAAGGTCTACCAGATGGATTTTAGCAGCTGTGTCTGGTTTCACAGATCTGGGGAGCTGCTCTTTGGAATCGTGCAGTGTGGCGCCGTGGCACCTTTCTGCTTCCGAGATGTCCCCTTTGAGTACTCCTGCTTCGTTCGCCACTGTCGGTTATGAACTTCATGGTGAGAATAGATGTGGCAATGATGGCTCCTACTTTGTTCAAGGTAGGCCTTCCGACGATCGCGTTGTACGCGGAGTTGTGGTTCACCACTAGCCATCGAACTTTCACATTCCTTTTATCCGGGGGGTTTTCGATGGTGACCCATAGGGTCAGGAAACCGTCTGGTGTTACCCTCTCACCAGAGAATCCGACTAAGTCGTCGGAATGAGCCTCCAAATCTCTCTCAGTGAGCCCAAGTACATCGAAGCACCTTCGGAACAGGATGTCAGCCAAGCTTCCCTGATCTACGAATACCCTTCGGATCTTGGTATTGATGGTGGATGTCGAAATTACTAGTGGCTGGTTCATGCTGTTGGTTGTTTGGTTGATCTCTTCCGAGGAGAAAACTACCGCTGGGGTGGTTTTCCTGCTAGAGTTATTGGCATTACCTCCACTGCCAAGCATGAGTGCCGGCTTCTTTTTGCTGCTTTCTTGGAAGGGGGATTTCCCTCTTCCGAGATTCCTCCTGAGAGCATTGCAATTTCGCGGTATGTACCACGATCTTTGGGCTCATTTTTCTTCTTGTTAGCCTTATTCTCCGGGCTATTCATCCGTTGTTTGACTCTTCTATCATCATCTATTTGCTTGTATCTAATGGTGTATTCACGGAATTTCCCGTTCTTCAACCCTTGCTCGACAAAACTGAGAAGGTCTCTGCATTCTTCCGTGCCGTGCCCTTTTTGCTTGTGGTATTTGCAATACGAGCTTCGGTCCCCTTTGTGTACATTTTTCATGGGTCTTGGTGCTGGCATCCTCTCGACCTAAGACACCTAGTGTAAAAATTGAGCGAGAGACACGCTGAGGGGATTATAGTATGACCTGTTGGACTTATGCTCCCTCTGTCCTCTTTCTTCCCGGAAGTGATCTTTCCGGGGATTATCCTTCTTGTTCCGGTCAATTTTTATGGCAGTCTGGCCTTCCTCCTGCTACAGGTAATCATGAGACCTGTTTTGGATTTCCTCTATCGTCTTTGGTGGCCTTTTAGTCAGGCTTTTCAGGAAGGGTGTGTCCTCCCTTAATCCTTTAACCAAGGCCATCAAAGCTGCTTGTGACTGTAGACCTTCAATCTGCGTCCATTCCGCGTTGAAACCATCCAGATAACTCTGAGGGTTTCTTCAGATTTTTGCCCAACCGAGTACAGGTTGAGGCAGGTTTTTGAAAGTCTCCGACGAGTTGTGAAGTTCTTCATGAAACTGTCGGCCAGGTCGGAGAAGCTCTCAATGCTACTAGGTGGGAGGAAGTTGAACCACGTCAGGGCTTCCTTCTTCAAATTTATGATAAAGGCTTTGTATTGTATGGCATCGGAATCATTTACGAGCAACATCCTATTTTCGAAGGCATCCAGGTGATGCTTCGGGTCTGTAGTCCTATGATTAGGCTCGATCTCGACGGGATATCTGAACTTCTTAGGGAGATCCTCCGCTATGATATGAGGTGAGAATAGGTGCTTACTTTTCTCTCGTCCGGGTGCTTTTGTTACCACAGTTGACGTTCTCCACGTGTGGTCTTTTGATTCCCCTATTTTGCTATCGTCGTCCACAGGGATCGGAATTTTGTTGTTCAGCTTTTCTGATCTATTTTTCTCCCGCTTTTCTGCTTCATCGAGGATAGCTTGCTGTTTCTTAGCCAGTTCTTCAGGCCTCTTCACTGCTTTCATAGCGATTGCAGCCTCTCGGGTTTTCCTTTCAAGGAGTTCCCTCAAGGCTGCTTCTAGTTGCTGGATGGTCTGGTTTCTCTGGTCGATTTCTTTTTCCGGGGTCGGTAGAGGGTGACTGCTCTTGCCGGCCCCTTCGTTGTTGATCGGGATTTCCTCCATTTTCCGCTCAGATCCTTGACACTATGCTTCTATCCTTTGAACATGAGGGTTCCCCACAGACGGCGCCAATGTTAAGGTCGGGTCACTTAACGATTGTGCAAGGGACTTTAAATGGGGTGCCGAACCTCAATGATCAAAGTAAGAAGATGTGCCTTAGAGGGTCGAGCTCTCCAGCGTAACCGAGACCTATAACGGATAAGGAGGTTGATGTGTCTAGGTCAAATATGAAGGGGATAGGGATAGAGAATGCGTACCTTGAGGGGGTGATGCCCCCTGTTTATATAGTTTCAGGTAGTTAAGATCTTCATAGGATCTGTCGAGATCGTATCTTATCTTTTCAAGTTTGGATGATCCGTTTTTCCTTATGGGCCACTTATCAATGACCTTATTTCCTAAGGATTGGGCCTCTGGTGCTGGTCCGTAACATATATGTTAGGAAATATTCATTAGAGTAAATTATCTTTTATTTGTAAAAGTTTTTTTTTTGTGTTTTTATTTGTAAAAGTTTAAAATTAGTTTCATTCATTTATAAATAGATTTATTATATTTTAAATTAAAATATGATAAATCTATTTATAAATAAATGAAACTAATTTCAATTTCAATATTTCTACGTGAACAACTGATTTAACCAACTAAATCCAACCAAGTTATTTATTCTATTATAAATAGAAGATTATTTCGATGTCAGTTAAAATTTTATTTAGGTGCTATTTTTTATATTTTGACAATTTGATACCGAAATAACATTTTATTTAATATAAAAATAAATGACTTAATTAAGTTTAGTTGACCAAAATCACTTGTTCAAATAACATTATCCTCTTAATTTATATTAAAAAATGTCCTTGTATGACAAGAATATCCAAATGTTAGTTTCATTCATAATCCAAAGACTCGTCGGTAATTTGAATTTTTATAGGTAGAATTAACAATTTTATCAATTTATTTTGTATGAGTACAAATTTATGAGTTCTAAATTATATGTAAAAATGAGTCTTTACTCCTATAATTATTTTAGGATTTTACTACTTCTCTCGATAAAAGAAAATTTCTCATTGATATTAATTAAATTGTCTTATAATTTTATTATTATTACCAAAAAGAAATTCACCACACCAACAAAATAAGAATGAATAAATATCTTTGCGCCAAAAACTTTTGAAAAAAATCAAAAAACATAAATGTTAACTAATAGATCTCAAAGATTGGTGGTGACATATATGCAGAAGGGATGTGATTACATCAAACCCATAAAAAAATACTTGAGAAGACGTGCTGGGTCAAGTATACCCTTTTTATAAAAAAAAAAAATTTCAAACTTCTGATTCTATACTTAATTAACATAAGGTACTATGCTAGGCCTATTTAATTACATATTATTTTTATTTCATTTGCATATATAGATATTTAAATGGTAGTAATTAAAACTAATAATAATAACTAATTAATGCTTTTACCGATAAATGAAAATATATTTCAAATAAACGTTGCTTTTTATTTTGTTGACTAAATAAACCGTTATTTTATTGACTACATTTGAACTTTTTAGCCGTGTATTTAACATTTTATCATTTCTGTATGTACTTATTATTTGGGTAACAATAAAACGAGGGTTAAATACTTAAATGTACATTTATTTTATATCAATATAATAGATTTGTGTAATAAATTATTAGCCATTTTAGTTTTCAGTCCATGTTTCAAAACTTCATTTTAGCTTGCATGCATTTAGAAAGAAAACTAAATATGAGAAAAAGTTTATTATCTTTGAATGTATTATTAATTTACTGATTTGACCTCAGATATTAAATATTAAATGATATAAACAATTATTTCATACCTATTTTAAAATTGTAGATTATTTTGGAAGAGAATCAGAAAAATTAGTGTAGCATCCTTTTATTTATTAAATGTGAGGAACAACAACAAATTCGAGATTATTCTATATACTAAATATCTTAAACTTAAAAGTGTGTATTTTTGTAAATAAAATATTTATGTTATTTAAATAAATTTTTTTCAAAACTTAAATTAACGGATATTATGATTTAAGAAGTATAAATAAAATACAGGATGTATGAGTACAGTTTTATATTGTCATCCAATTAAATTCATATGTTTAAATAATATTTTAAGTAGTGAATTTGAAAATTATTTATTTTATTACTTAAATGAAAATACACAATTATTTTTTTATATATAAAATTATATTGATAATGTATAAAAATTCATATATATTAGAAAAAAATTATTTACAAAATACCTCTATGTTTTATATTGACAAATTGCATCAAAATATTTTAAAATATGACAAAAGTAATCATAAAGAATTTTTTAATAAGTGGCAAACTATTTTCGAATTTGACAAATCGTTTATGCATATGTTCCAAATGTTTGTAGAAATATTTGGATAACTATTTAGAAAATACATACAAAATACCCTAGAATTTTTTCAGTTTTAAAAGTAATTTTTTTCGTAGACAAAAAATAAAAAATAAAAAAGCTATTTAACTTAAAATTAACAAATTTTAAGGATAAGAATATCTCATTTTTCTAATAACTCTTACAAAATATCAAACTTCTAAAAGACTTTTTTAGAATATTTATTATTTTAAAATATCTTTAGAATATTTTTATAGTTAACAAAAATTAGATACAATTTTAGTAGTTTATCATAGAAAATATATATTAAAATTATACAAAACAATGCATAAATTTAGGAGCTAATTTTTAGTAAATTCTTCTAATTCTTCCAATGTTTTTTTTTTCTTATTATATATTCACCTTTGATTTGAGTCAAAACTAGTCCTTATATAAATTTATCCTCACTGGACTAGTAAGTAGTAACCTCCTCCTTCAGTGTGCCCACTCCTCTGGCGCTCACTCCTTTCAACTTTCAACTTTGCATTTCTATCTCGCCTTTTGCTTCCCCTTCATTCTTCCCAAAAGAAGAGACCACCAAAACCACATATTCAAACAATTTAACATACACCGAGAAATATTCCGGTGTGACGCGGCCGTATGCTAGTCCCCACCACTCTCACCTGAAACTGAAAATATATAAACAATAATGACGGTGTTTTCCGGCAGCAGGCAAGTGTTCCCGATCGACTTCGAGGTCGAAGTCTCGCAGCGCCTTCTAGAAGCTTCTAACTCTGGCGATCTGACCTCCGCGCTCAACTGCATCGCCGATCCCTCCGTCGACGTCAACTTCGCCGGCGCCGTCACGCTCAGGACTCGCCACGCGGAGCTCGTGCCTTCGTCAGAATCCGCTAGCCAGGTCCGCGTTGAGTTCCACGACTTCGTCACTGAGGTCACGCCGCTCTTCCTCGCCGTACACTCCGGCAACGATGCGCTCGTGAGGAAGTTACTGGTAATAAAATTTGAAATGCGCATTCCAAACTAGTTTTCGCGGTTACTTTTTTTTTGCATTCTTTTTTTTTTTTTCAGATCGGTGATCGAAGTTTTGTGAATTTCATTTGAACTGTTTTGTTGTTATCTTTGTGGTTTTCTTTCTGTGACTGACTTTTGAAACGTTTTGTGATTTTTTTAACTATGTAAATGGAAAATTTGGACAATTACTAAGAACAGAGGTTAATTGTGATTTTTCAACCATGTAACTATAGAATTTGCGCATTCACTACTAATATTTTGGAATTTGGACTGTTTTATTTATTTGAACTTAATATTAACTGACAATTACTAAGAACAGAGGTTAATTGTGATTTGATTACTGAAAATGAAGGTTTTAACAGTGATCTTGTTGCTTTAGGTCGCTTTCTGCTTCCAAATCGAATTTTGAATTTGGAATGATGTGTTTGCTTTTTATGCGAAATCTCTTTTTGACTCTTTCTTAGATTTGCGTTCTTTCCCCCTCTTAATTTCAATTGTTTCGTTAAGAGTTTAGATAGAAGACACATGTTAAAAATTATTAATTAAAAAAATTATAAAAGATATACAAAGATTTATGTTAATTAATGTATTTATTATGTACTCATTAAAATATTAAAAGCTCTCATTTTAAAAAGAAAAGTGTTTAGTGTTCTTTGGTTTTTGTAAAGTAACATGGAATTCCTCCTGTCATGGGGAAACCTAAAAAGTTAATTGATGTATGATTTTGAATTTTTGAATCTCCCTCATTTTGAGTGATGCTGCTTTTTGAGCTTCAGTAATTGCCTTGCTGCTTATTTACTCCTGCTTAAATGCTAATTTTACCGTTTGGGTTGTTTGTTATCCTTCTTGAGTCTTGACAACCAAGTCAACACCCTCCATACTCTTCCACTTATCCTATGTTTTTTACCTCATTAAAGATCTCTCTCTCTCTCACGAGAGATTCATGGAACATCTGATGTGCACAATTACTTACTTTTAGCTTTGGGAAAAAATCAAATGCAATGACTGCTTACAAAGTTTACAGTTGAGAACCTTATTATTATAATTCTTTTGGGTCTATTTTAATTAAACATATTAAATCATCAAATGGTTTTTGACTATAATAATTCTATTTGAATAAGTGATTTTGACCAACCAAGTGCAACCAAGTGATTTATTTCTATACTAAATAAAAGACTATTTTGGTATCAAATAGAATTTTATTTAGATGCACTTTTTATACTATTTGACACCGAAATAATATTCTATTTAGTATAAAAATTGATTAGCCAAAACCACTTGTTCAAATAGCATTACTATTTTGACTATTAATTTTACATAAAAAAACATCTAAGTCTTCATATTTAGCTTTTTTTTAGTATAAATAAAATTTTCATAATGCAAAAATGAAGTAGTCTTGAAATACTTTAAAAAGAATGGGTTGGATTAACATTATTGTAATTTCTAAGAACATTATTATGAATAAACGATAAAATTTTAAAGATTTAATATATTAAATACATAAAATAGTTTAAAAGTTATTATTTATTTTATTTATGTAATTTTTTATAATATTTTTAACTTCTTATGAGTAGGATATAAACATAAGAAATACTAAGTGTATAATCAGTTTTATCAACTAAATTAGTTTTAATCTGACAAAAATAATTCACGTTAGTTAAAAAAAAAAAGAAAGAGTAGAAGAAGACATAAAAACAAATTAATTAAATTTTAGTTACAAAAATACTTATACGACAAGCATATTGCATAAAAGATTGCTCTCAGCCCAAATTGGGCTTTTCCACAGTTCCACTTTGCCTTTCATTTTTCAATATAGGAGATATTTCGGCTGCAGCCACTTTATCTTTTGGCCAAATAGAAAGAATTAGAAAAAGTTTATATGTACAAATATTTTTATCATTCAAATTCATGCGTTGGAGTTCAATTTTCCGAAACCTAATAAATTTTGTGAATTATGCCTAATTTTATGCTGTATATAATATTTTTGTGGTGTATTTCAATATTTTTTTACTATACTTATTTCAATTTAAAAGAACTTAGATTTGTAAAATGTTCCTATATGTAGCATCACGTATCTATATGAGAAAGTTTTCGCAGTAATCAATAGAGATTTTTTTTTGGCTTTTCTTTTTTTTTTCTTTAACTATTTTTTCTTCTTTTAAAATTCTTGTGGGTCATTGTTGGTCATTAATTTATTGATTATGTAGCATTATTGTATATGTATATATATATACGAATAGAAAAAATCTTCAGTACCAATAAAACTTATAACCAATATTAACCCATATACAAAACTGTGTTGCGTGAAGAGATAAAGGTAAGCATCAATCGCTCTTTGTTTCACTTGCCACCTGCTAAGGTAACTCAACTCATAACAATGGCACCCTTTATCGCAATCAACTGTGGCTTCACCTACGCCAAGATCACACCAACTTCCACCACCGGCGATTCGTCTCCGTCTATAGTGAGGTCCAATACAGCCACAGCGACCACACCCTCTCTCTCCCTTTTATCCTCAGAAAGCCTTTTAACATCGTTGATAGTGCCCAAATTAAAGCTCCATGGCAAGCAACCTTTCTTATTCATTTTCTACATTTTGTGTCAGACTTGAATTTGTGAATAATTTAATTGGCCATTTTGTTGTTTAGATTGACTGCAAAAGCGAACAAAAGGAAGTACGTTTTATGGTTTCAGGGATCATGAACTGCAAATATATTGAATTTTTCTTAGATTATATCTATTCGTTTGGATGTTATTTTATAAGTTTTGAATGATTAATTTTATTCTTTTGGATGATCTATTTTTTAATTTTAAATGATTTATTTTATTTGTTTGGATGTTCTATTTTTCAATTTTAGATTATCATTTTTTATTGGCTATTATTGATTAAAATTATGTTGGCTACCTAGCATTCAGAAGAATAATATAAAAATTTTGGGGGCATACTAAGTTTTCTTATATATTAAAATTAATTAACTATTCTCTTAATTATTTAATTTTCTAATAATTAATTATTTCTTAATAATTTTAAGACATTAAAAATATTAACTTTTTTAATTTCATTATAGTGAGTTAGTGACGGGTCAAATGCTTTTCTCTCTCTTCCTGACTAGCATCAAACATATCTTACGTGCCCCATGTTGTGTTGCTTCCGACAATTGTACAAAATGCAATTATTTTTTTTCTTACTCATAATAATGCTATTCCTACATGATGCATCATCCAACCCCCAAAATCTCAATAATCATAAATAAAAATTATTGGTCTTTAAACTTTTTAAAAAAATTAAAACATGTATTTCACTTGACAGTTATATTCTTTTTAGCTATAACCACTTTTCCTTTTTCTTCTTGAGTTATGGTTTTATTTATTTATTTTATTAAAAATATGACAGAGTAAGGGAGCTGATGTAAACCAGAAGCTCTTCAGGGGCTTCGCAACTACTGCAGCAGTAAAGGAAGGTCACCTTAGTATTCTTGTGATGTTACTGAAAGCAGGGGCATCACAACCAGCATGTGAAGAAGCTCTTATTGAGGCAAGCTGCCATGGGCAAGCCGGGTGTGCAGAGTTGCTCATGAGCACTGATTTGATCAGACCCCACATTGCCGTGCATGCTCTTGTGACCGCATGCTGCAGAGGGTTTCTTGACGTGATTAGGATGCTTATAAAGGTATGTGTTCTGCCACAGATTCAATAATGCCACCCTGGATATACATTGTTAATGATAACTTTGTCAAATAAATTGTAGACAATGCATGGCAATAACCTATTTTTTGATGTAAGATTATAGACACCATTGTCTTAACCATCCATTTTTGTATGAGAATTGGATTATGGGTCCCACGATATATATAATGATTAAGATGATTGTGTCTGTTCTATATTTAACCATTCCAAAAAAGATAGTTTCATTTATCATTGTTCATATAAGAAAATGCTATTTAAGAGTTTAAGTAGCTTGTCTAACCATACAATTCATCCTTCAGTAGTAAAAAAGAGTATCACATGAAAACAATTATTAAATCTTCATTGGAGTATCCACGGACTTAAAAAACCATCTTTTAATTAGTAGTAACTATTACAACCTGATATTACATGGAATCAAGAATACTCAAGAATTCCCATGGTAAATACTTAACTAGAGTTCAACTTAGCAAACAGATTCCCAGTTAACATAATGTACTTGAAGAATTATTGTAAGTACCTTTTTCAAAATGCCAAACTAAAGATTATTTTGCTGTTGGCAGCGTGGTGTGGATGTCAATGCGACAGACCGGGTGCTTTTGCAGTCATTTAAGCCTTCTCTTCATGCAAATGTGGACTGTACTGCGCTTGTTGCAGCTGTAATTCACAGGCAGCTCCCTGTTGTGGGTTTGCTATTAAAGGTAACCTTTTACTTGGATCATTTTAAAGTTTAAACCTAAAAATTTGATTAATGCTTCATATCTGTCAGGTGGTCATATCTTTTAGCAGCCTATAGTTCTTTGCTTAGCTTTTTAAAGAATGTAATTTGTGAAATTTTACTTGTTATAAGCGAGCATTTTATGCAAACTTATTTCTATTAATTAATCATGTAATATATATAAGAAGCCATCACATATCTATACGTCCAGATATAATAAACAATATAGAGTATGAGAGTCATAAAAATAACAAAAAACACATTTTTTTTATTAGTTATACTGAAAAAAATTAATTAAAAAAAATACAATTTGATGTGCCTAGAGTTGTTAGTAATTGTAATGATGCAACTTATGTTGGTTTTTAGAAATGTTAGAAAATGATTCCTATGGTTAAGTTTTTAACATTTGATTATTTTACTTTGCTTATTTCCTCATTGGATTTATCTTTCAATATAAAGATTTGATTCTTAATGTGAAATGAACCTCACTAAGTTTTTTCTTATAACTTCACTACAGAATGGTGGTAGGATAGACTCTGAGGTGAGGCTTGGAGCATGGTCATGGGACATTTCAACTGGCGAAGAGCTTCGTGTTGGTGCTGGCCTAGGAGAACCATATGACATTGCCTGGTGTGCAGTTGAGTATTTTGAAAGGAGTGGCGCCATATTACGGCTGATCCTACAACATATCTGCTCCAAGAGTTCTCACCGTGGAAGAACTCTTCTCCACCATGCCATCCTTTGTGGCAATGTTGAAGCCGTCAGAATACTCTTAGAATGTGGTGATAATGTGGAATCCCCAATCAAAACAACCAACCAGGCCGAGTTCCTTCCTATACACATGGCTTCCCGACTTGGCTTTGTGACAATCATTCAATGCCTTATTGATTTTGGTTGTGATTTGAACTCAATAACAGACTCAGGTGACACAGCTTTGATGATCTGTGCAAAATATAACCATGAAGAGTGTCTCAAAGTGCTAACAAGGGCAGGAGCTGATTTTGGTTTGGTGAATGTTGCTGGCCAATCTGCATGCTCAATTGCTGAGACAAACAAGTGGTCACATGGCTTTCAGCAAGCAGTGTTGGATACAATCCGGAAAGGGGAGGTACCCAAATCCAGCAATATTTCTGCCTTTTCGCCCTTGTTGTTTGCAGCTCAAGCTGGGGATTCTGAAGCACTGAAGATTGTAGTTGAATCTGGAGAGTTTGATCTTGACTATCAAGATGAGAGAGGCTTCACTGCAGCTATGGTTTCTGCTCTGAATGGCCATGTTGAATCATTTCGGTTGCTTGTATATGCTGGTGCTGATGTCAAGTTATGCAATAAATATGGTGAAACAGCAGTAACTCTATCTGAACTGAATCAGAACCGTGATCTATTTGAAAAGGTGATGCTCGAATTCGCAATTGAGAAGGGCAACCGCAATTCCTGTGGCTTCTATGCTTTACATTGTGCAGCTCGTCGCGGCGACTTAGATGCTGTCAAATTGCTCACAAGCAAAGGCTATGATTTGAATGTTCTGGATGGGGAGGAATACACTCCTCTTATGCTGGCAGCAAGGGAAGGTCATGCATCCATTTGCGAGCTTCTGATTTCGCGTGGTGCTCATTGCAATGCTAAGAATTCTAGAGGGGAAACTCCACTTCTATTTGCAAGAAAATCTTCTAAAAAAGAAGCTGAGGCCGTTATTCTAGACGAATTAGCGCGAAAACTGGTGTTAAGTGGCACCTATGTATTGAAGCACACAAAATGCGGGAAGGGCTCCCCACATGGGAAACAAATAAGGATGTTAGGATCTGCAGGTGTTCTTTGTTGGGGGAAATCAAGCAGCAGAAACGTGATGTGCCGTGAGGCAGAGTTAGGGGCAAGTTCGACATTGCGTAGAAACAGGTACAAGAAAGGTGATGCAGATGAACCTGGAATGTTTAGGGTGCTCACCAACAAGAACAAGGAAGTGCATTTTGTATGTGATGGGGGTTTAGAAGTTGCCGAACTTTGGGTGAGAGGTATAAAACTTGTAACCAAAGAGGCTTGTTTTTGTTAAGAGATCGATCATATAATAAGTAGCATTAGGGAGAGGGATTGGTTAGGATGTATAGATGTTTGGATTAATACCTTAATACTTCTTCTTGAAGTATTTCTGTCGCTCTTTATTATTGGAAAGATTTTAATCTCTAGCAGTTGTATATTCTTTAGTTTTATTTTTTTTTTTTAAAGAATGTGTAGACGAATTAAACTCCATTTTGGTTCATGAAATTGATGAGTAGCATCGAATTAATCTTCAGCTTTTTAATTGCATTAATATAATTTTGCATTAATATAGTTTTTGATATAAAAAAATTTGCAATACATTAGTCCTTAATACCTTTTCCGTAATAGAGAACTAATTCGATATAACCTATCAATACCAAGAATTAAAATTAGGTTTAAGTTTCTATAGACGTTGATAGGACATGCTGAACATGCTTACTTTGTTTTAAGGTCACACTTCCAACCTCGCCAGTTTTGTGAGATTTATTTACTTTATTAATACTCAATTTGGTTTTCGTACTAGAGCATCAATATTTAACATTGTTAGGGGTGAGCATGAGTTACGGATACCTGATTACTCGTTTGGATCCGATCTGAGCCAATTATATTGGTTCAGTACCCAACAGGTAATCGAGTCCAACCCGATTAGATCCAATCTAATATTGGTCCAGATATTGGTTATGGGAAAACGAAATCCGAACTAACCCGAATATCCAATTACTCATAATATTAATTAAAAAATTCATATATAAAAATGAGAAAGTATATAATTTTTTAAAAATTTTTCTAAAATTTTTTGTTTCATTGGATACCAGCGAGTTGGATCGGTTCGGGTCCAAGAAAAAAAAAACGTAAAATTGAACCAATTAAAATTTAATTAGTTCGGTTATATTTTCACCCCATACTCGAACCAACCCAACCCGTGCTCGCCCCAAAACATTCCCCTATCATCATAATACATTTATTGTTTATGCTAAAAAAATTGTTACAAATTGAGTTGGTATACATCATTTCATATATGGGTGGAGGATGAGATGTTAATTCTATGAAAAAATTTACCTTGAAAATCATAAATACTAAACATGATACACATATTTTATTGTTTCTAATGCAAAACACAAAACAATAAAATAAAGATATGAAACCGTGTGGTGTGCGTGGGTTTATGATGTAATGTCTAGAAATGAGACCATCTATTAAAAAATGAGAAAACTAACATTACAATTATAATCTGACACCGAATCAGTGACAAACCCTTTCATTCTAAAGCATCATTGGCTAAGCAAGTTGTATAATTGCACAACGTACAACTCCTGCTACCAGTTTCATGCTAACTAAACAATTATGATGGGTTGATATATGTAATATGATGAACTGTTTGGATCAAAGCATTTGATGAATTAGTGAGAGCCATTTGAAGGCCGGTTGCTTAAATTTAAAAAATGAATTAAAATAAAATTATAATATAGATAAAATATGAGAATGAGATATTACTAGGGACGTTAAAAATTCCCATGCAACGTGGATATCCCAGCACCACTTCGCCCCATTAACACCTCTAGATATTAATGTATATCTTGGTTATCAATATTTAAACTTGGTGCAATGATATTGATAAAACAAATAATACATACATCAATTTAAAAATCAATTTAAAAATCACTATAAGCACAAAACATAACACACCATTTAGACTTTTTAATTCCATACTTAAAGTAATCAACCAATGAGACAAAGCATTATTTGATCAATTCCTTTATTTTTTGATTGTTGCAGCTTCATTCTTCATTTTTTGATTGTTGCAGCTTCATTCTTTCTTCAATCATTAGATAAATGACTATCTGTCTTTTCAGCTCCATTCTTCATTTAGTCCACTAAGAAAATAAACCAAAGTTGTGAATTGTCACGATCATCCTCTCAGAAGGGACTAGATTTATTTCTGTTTTTACAATTAAAATTCATAGTAATCGAAGATTGGGTCTTTTCTCATATCATAGTTCAACACTTAAGATATTTATTTTTCGTTTTTCAACGTAAAATTGATATTTTTTATTATAAGTGTCGTTTGACTTTTTTTAAGTGAAATTATGTTTTACATAAAAAAAAAAAAGAAAAAAAAGATGCTGACGGATGTCTTCACACAGGCAACCTAAAAGTTAAGCTATTTGGCCATACATTTTATTTCACAATAACACAATAAGGTGCACTAATGTAATTTGGGTATGAAAGAAGGCCAACTAATTTAGATATATAACTAATTTTAGTGTTATACTCACAAATTAAAATGGAGGAAGAAGATGTAATCACATCGATATGGAAGTCGCTAGGTGGCATGTTTGTGTAATTCACGTAGCACGTATACTCAAGAGGGGGTGAATTGAGTATGCAAACAACAATGATAACTTTTCGCGAAAGCTTAAATTACTTGAAATTTAAATGACTCAAATGCTTGTACTAGTATTTTTCCAAGGGCTTAAGTCAATTCTTAAGTACTTACGAGGATCTTGTACTTTCCAAAACACTTGTATAATAATAAATGACAAAAATATAAGAAGTAAGGATAGAAATACGATACGCCAAATTTAGAGTGGTTCGGCTCAATTTCTCGCCTACGTCCACTTTCTTTCTCAATCGCAATCAAGAAGTTCCACTATCAACAAGCTTCAAGGTGCTTGATAAACCGTTTACAACAATAGCTTGAATCGAACACCTTACGGTACAACTCGATAACCCACTTCACTCGAAATTTACCCAACCTCAAGATTTCTCTTAAGTGTTTATCTCACCGATTAGTGTTTATCAACGCTCACCAATAAGAGAACCAATCTCTTATCTTACAAATGGAACAAAATAGAATTTTGAAAACTCACAAGATGAGTATATGATTACAAATTTGAAGCGCTATGAACCAAATGTGTGTATCTCTCAATTTAGTGCATAAAATCACTTTGAAATAGATATGAAATGAAAGAATAATATCAAGAAGCTTTGCAAATGATCAAGTGTTGTAAATGAGCTTCATAAACATGTATTTATAGGCTATCAAACTTAGATAACCGTTTGGGTGTGAATGGAATCAAATTATTTTGTCAAACTAGCCGTTTTTGTGCTTTTTAGCACTAGGGTATCGATACCATGCATGAGGGTATCGATACCCTTATGACCGTTGGGCCAAATTTTTGAAATTTGG
>JASCZI010000417.1:13051-33739 GCA_036250425.1 Stylosanthes scabra
ACATAAACTAATAGATCTCTCAATCTTATTAACTTAGCCCTAGACAAGTATAGAACACCTCTCAGTGATTCTAAACTATTGAGATGAAGAACGGAAACTTAAATCATGCATAGAAGATAACTGAATATACCTCATTGAATTGATAATTGAATGTACAAAAGACTACCTCATGATGGGTGAACAGAGCTCCTCACCCTTAACAATGGAGTAGTTTAGCCTTGCATAATGAAACTAGATCTAAGAAAAATAATCTGTGCTGAAGTCCATAACCCTAATGGTTAAGTTACTTCTTATACCTATCCTAATTAAAATTAAAATTCAAATTAAAATCTAATCATATCCTAATCTAATCCTAATCTTATCTCCTATGATTACAATTCTTATCATCTTCTCTTTGATTTTCAATCAATCATATCTTTTTAATCTTCCAATTAAGCACTTGATTAATGAGTGGAATTGAGGCCTAACAACTTGGATTGGAGTGGAAGTGAATGAATCTGGCGTTGCTTGCATTGCTCTCCCACGTATAACATGGGGGTTCTGCCTCAAAATGGCTTCTTGGACCTTTACACTCACGTATGACGTCTTCTTCCCACGTATAACGTGGGGGTTCTGCCTCAAAATGCTTCTTTAAACGTTAGGCTTCACGTTTGACGTGGAGAGCTCACGTATAACGTGGGCTCTCTGTCAATTTTGGTAGTCTTTCACTTGTCTCTCACGTATGACGTGAGTTCCTTATGTACTACGTCCACTCTCTGCCTATTCTCTCCTTCTTTGAATCAATTCCCACGTATGACGTGGAGGCTCTCCACGTTATACGTGGGCTGCAACACTTAGCCAATTTTTCTCTTTTCTCAAATGGTCTTCAATTACCTAAAATTCTTAGTAAATCATCTAAAAACACAAACACAACTCAAAGAACATCAAGTTTGTTTGATTCATCAATTAATAACAATAATCTACTAAGAATATCAAGAAAATCAATAGAAATTGAGAATAAAAACAACCCAAGATGCATACGCATCACTCTCCGCAAAGGCCCTGAGGCTCTCCGCAAAGGCCATGGGGCTCTCTGCAAAAGTCACTTATTGCAGTGTCATAAGACGTACTCTAACTCGGCGGATGTCAGGAGGACTATCGCCGGTAGAGACGCATATCAGGAGAACTATCACCGGTAGAGGCGGGTGTCCGCAACTCTCCATTATTAGCCTAACCCACCCATTTCCATTGGATCTCATTATCAACCACGCATCCTGAGACACATTTGTACAATTATTTCACATGTCCAACTTATTCTAAAAATATAAAATACATGACATTATTAATATCCTTAAACATAAATCTCTAGATTTAATTTCACATGTTCAATTTCATCTACATAACAAAACACATAACATTATCTTGCTAAATATAATTTTACATGTTGAATTTCATCTAAAAAATAACATATAACATATTAGTATCTCTACACATATCTTGCTAAATTTCTATCGTTAGCATTTTTCAATTTCATTAAAAAATAACATGGATAACATATTAGTTTCCCTACACATGTCTCGCTAAATTTCTATCCTTAGCATTTTTCAATTTCATTAAAAAATAACATACACAACATATTAGTTTCACTACACATATCTCGCTAAATTTCTATCGTTAGCATTTTTAATCACACATTATACGCTACCAATTTACCTCTATATAAAAATCATACACTAATCATTTTCAAATAATAGCTAATCTAAAGTATAACCAACCTCAAATCCTTCTGCCCCGGCCACATGGTACTTTTCATCCAACCTGTTAATGTTCGGATCACGTATCATCTGCCTCCTTCCTTCCATCCCGCTCTCGTGGATTTTTTTTGAAAGAAACTCACAAGATTCACACAAAGAAAAAAAAAACAGCACAAAGAGGAAAAAGCGAATGAATGAAGAATGGAATGCGGGCTTCACTCAACCGCGCTGCTCTATATATAGGCAAAGCGTGTAACGAGTGCCGCGGCATGTTCCCGAGTCACTCTACAAGCTGAATGCTGCGCCATGTTGCCGAGTCACTTGAATGTTCGAATGTCGCGCCATCATGCTGAGTCACCTGATTCCTTGAATGCCGCGCCATGTTGCTGAGTCACCAGATTGCTCTAATGTCGCGCCATGTCACCACGTCACCCAAAACCACCAATCACGCGGCTACTTCCCGCGGCACCTGCGAGTCCTCGAATGCCGCGTTGCTGCGTCAATGGTTCAAAAACCACAGCCAGTAACTCATGATCATCCCGCTGCATTCGCTGAAGTTAATGTCTCGGAAACATCCAGCGGCACAAGTCACGGTACATAAAAAAATAAATATTCATAATAATATTTATTAGGGTAAATTTGGTTTAAAAATTATTTATTAAAAAAAAACCAATAAATTTATGTGTACCATAGTAAACACCTATATATACCATTTAGTAACACGCAAAAATTTAGATATTAGCATAAAAAAAAATTTATTTTTGTGTTAATGATTATATTTTTCTGTATTTCTAAATGATGTGTACAATAATAAATCTAATATTAAATGTACTGTTATGCAACTCTAAAGTCATGGAATATCCCACTCCTTGGAATCTCACTGTATGGCACCAATTTTAGTGCCGAATCATTAGGCGCCAACAAATCGCTCACCAATAATCTAGATGTGTTTTGTAAACAAGATGTGTTTTTCGACATAAAAATAATTTAGATATAACTTATTTTGTATTTCAGTTCGCTCCATGAAAAGCTTTTGCAGCCCATATAACTTATAAGACAAGGACACCAAAAACTTCCATATAAGTTATAAGATAGGGCAGCGGCCAGAAGAAGCTTGGTTGGAGTGGCAAATTATAGTGCCTCTCATAAGCTACATGGAGGGTTTGAATGTCATTGGTTGAAGTAAGAGAACCATTAAGTAATTGGAAGGGAGTGGGGTAAAGGGTAGTTAGGTGGGGTGGGGAAATGGGTATAAAGGGTTTTAAGCCCATGTCCAAAAAAAAAAGTTATAAGATAGGGAGCATTTTAGGTGTTCAATTTACGGTAATTCAGTGATATTAATCGTTGATTTTAATGAGAAAAATAATATAAGTATTAAAATAAACGATTAAGATTACTGAATTACCGTAAATCATAGAGCATCTGAAATATTTCTTATAACATAACATTTAATTTAAGACCCTGTCCAAAAAAAGAAAAAACATAACGTCTAAGACATAAAGTCTAAACTTCACCAAAACAAGAAAAAGACCTAAAGTCCAAAAAAAGACACGTTTTCACAAAAAAAAAAAGTAAACACATCCTTTTGTTCGAGCATTCCCTTCTCGATTCATCAACTTGTGATATCTAAAGTTTTGGCAACGCGATGCAGAGATTAAGTTTAAATCTGATCGATCGTTGTACTCTTGGCCTGTGATGTATGGTTTTTTGCTCTATTTCTTTGCTTGTTGTTGATTAAGGTTGTTATATTGTTGTGTAAGAGAGGAAGAGTTGTTGTTTCTGAATAAGTGTTAGGGTTAGGTCAAAGGGGAAAGAGAGGGAATAAGAATTTAAGGTTTGTTCTGCTTAGGTGGGGAGTTCGGTTTGGGCTTCAGTCCAAACCAATGTCAAAAAAAAAAAAAGATAAGAAAAAATGTTAAAATTATTCATAAAAAATCCAGACGATAATAAAATTACTCATGAAAGAAAGAAACGAGTTTTCTACCATAAAAGATGAGTTTCGTTTGACAAAACTATTCAAAACATTATTCAAAATTACCCAAACGTCAATGACTCGTTAACAATATTTTGATAGTTTTGTCAAACAGAACTCATCTTTCATGGATAGAAAATTCGTTTCCTTCTTTCATTATTAATTTTATCAGTACCTGAAATTTTTTTTTAATAGTTTTGGTATTTTTTACGGATAATAAAGGCATATGTTTCGGCTTTGCATTTAGGATTTATGATGTTATATATGATGTGAATCAGAGGACCAAAAAATATACGTTGGGAAAGTGTTGCTATTCAAGTTTTGTTAGCTATGTCTAATGGCCTAAGTGGCTCAGGCTTGGTCTAAATGGCAAGTATGTTTGTCTTTGTTCTGTACCACACAAGTTTTACTCTTTTTGATGGAAAAGAGAGTTTCTAATAATGTGCTTATTAAAGTGAAAAAAGAAGAAGAAAATGACGATAAATTAAATTAAATGGGTCAAAACAATTGCAAGTATTTTTGAATCCTAAATATACACTCTAATTTAAAGATCTATTATTCTTCGAATCATACTTTTTAATTTTTTTTTTTATCAAAGAATTATCCTTCTAATATGTGTATGAGTGTGGTATGTTGTGTATGTTAAAAAAAAAAAGTTTTCTTAGCTCCCAAAAAAAAAAGATTTTTCTCAATAGTTAGCGAAGTTAATCTCAATTTTATCTAAAAGTTACACGCGAGCCTCAATTAATTCATGAAGTTTCACCTTATGATAAAAAAAAAACAAAAAGTTTTAAGTTGTCCAAATTAATTTCTAAAGTTAGAAAATCCGTCTCATATTTGTTTTTAGAAAGATTTACGTGACTAATAAACTATTATTAAATTACTTATATAACATCGCGACTATCATGCTTAATCAATAATAGCTAAATAATGTATTAATCAAAACTCTTTTATTAACCAAAATAAATTAAAATTGCTAATCATTCATTTTTTTGGTTAAATAATTAGTATGATGTGAAGTGTGTTTGAATTATTTTTTCAATTAAAATATCTTCTTCCACTTAAATAATTAAATTCCTTTTGTGCTCCAACTTAAAACTACTCTTTGAAAGTATTTTGGCTTTTATCAAGGTATCAAGATACCAACCGTCATTTTCATTGGGTCTATAATATAGTGTATGCTATGGGGAAGGAAAAAAAATATAATATATATATATATATAAAGAATTTTAATTTATTATTTTTAATTTTTGAAGTAAATTAGAGGATCTGAATTTTTTTCATTGCCAATATAAAATTTTAAGATTCAAAACCCAGCGCATATATATTACTCTAGTGCTTATCAGACTAGATCATGTTGAGTGTTTTGGAGTTATTTGACTACTTGTTTTCTAATATTTTTTCGTGGCGGGGTTATTGGTGAAGTGGTTCGAGATAAGGGCACTTGACTCCTAAATTTTCTAGCCAAAATTTGGACAGAGTTTTGTCGGAGGAGTGGAAGGGGGCGCCGAAAAAGCCATCTGATAGGACATTTCAATGCTTAACGTTAATAGAGTATTAGAGGTTATGGAATGAGAAAATGAACTTAGTTTATCTTTTAATGACCTCTGATCTCCCTTTTATAGTGTAACTTGATGTCATTGACATTAAAATATAGTTATTGCCATTAGTGATTTATTGATATTGATGAGTTATCATTTGTGGATTCATGGAAATATTTCATAATTGTTGCTCTTTGACTTTTAGATTTTTAAGTAATTTTAAAAAGTAAAATACAACGTGAAATATTCTTTTTGAGTTAAGTTCTTTTTTACCAAAGTGTCATGCTATAAAAATTATGGCTGCACATGGATCGGATCGGATCCGCAGACCCGCGGTAAAATCCGCAAATCTGATCCGAATTGTGCGGATACGATCTGATCCGAAGAGGGGCAAATTGAATACGATTCGATCCGAAGAGTTGGGGGATCAGATAGCGAATTTGGGAGTGACATCCGCAGATCCGCATATAATATATAAAAAAAATTAAAAAATATATATATGTTAGCTTGTTGTTTGTGAGGACTCACAAGAAACCCTAGTTAGCCGCCCCAAGCCCCCACTCTCATACTCAAACACACTCTCTCTCACACAAACTCTAAATCCACTCACTCTCTGCCTCTCAATGCCAACCCACACCCACTCCCCATCCTAACCCTTTCGTACATCAACATCAGACCCTCCACCATCTCCTCTCTCTTCTACACGTCTCTGTACCGCCAACCACCCGTGCCCTCCCAGCTCGCCGCCATCACTTATCTCTTCCCCTAGCTCGTCTTCGTCGCCGCCAGATCGTCTTCGTTGCCGCCCCCATTCTGTCCCCTGTCGGCTGTCACAAATCAACGACGCCCCCAGTTCATCCCCTGTCAGCTGGCCGCTCGTCGTCGCTCCTCAACACCGCCTTCTCGTCGCAGATCAACGCAGCCACCTCGTCTCAAATCAGCCCGTCGTCTCGACTCTTCGCCGCCTCGTCGTTTCTGCTCGCCATCGTCTAGTCGTCTCTGCTTTTCACCGCTTCGTTGCCTCCTCTGTTCTGTTCATCTTCACATTCTCCCTCTGTTCTTGCTGAATTTATGTTAGTATACTTTCTTTTTTTTTGCCATCTTAGGAAATAGGAAGATTATATGTTGTAATATTAATTTGTTATGATTTTAGATTTACCGTTTGAAGATTTAATAATTTGATGAATAAGAATGAAGAAAACAGGGATTCATGGCTTTTTTTTAGCAATTTTTTTTTTAATTTCTTCATATTCTGCGGATACATCTGCATTCCGCGGATATATTCGCAGTCGGATCGGATCGGATATAAAGGTCAAAATTGCGGATATCGTATCCGATCCAATCCGATAAAAATAATGCGGATCGGATCGAAAAATCAAACATATTCAATCCGTGTGCAGCCTTAATAAAAATATTAAATTTCAGACTACCAAATTCTGGATTTTCAACTTATCCGAAACAATTATTATGATAATCAATGATATATTATGACTTATTAGACTTCTAATAAACTTTGATCCAACATGTGCCAACTATTATTGTCATTTCAAGTGCAGATATTCAACAAATACACCATGATTATGGGTGCAGTATGATTGGCTTTGACCACTTTTTATTCTAACGAACATATCACTTTTGTCTTAGCCTTCATTATTTATTTGATTTGATATTTTTATACGACTTCTTATTCTGCAACAATCAACTAATTTGTGGAATGCCTTCCAATGGAATTTTGTACCCGTCACATGAATGGAAAGAGCCTTTTCACTAAGGTTACTTTTTCTTGTTACCACCCTCTCTCATGCATATATATAATATTGGCTACAAGTCTACAACTAGTAATTAGTAAATGACCCGATTTATTTAATTAATAAACTAGACTAAAAGTTAATTTAAAAAAAAAAGAAAAATGAGTTAAAACTTGAAATAACCAATTTCTATTAAAAAAGAGTGATTCCAAGAAATTATTATTATTATTATTATTATTATTATTATTATTATTAAATGATAATAGAAATATTTTATGATAAATTTGTTTTTAAAATTTAAAATAACTATAAATATTAAAAGATTAAATTTTTTTATTTTAATTTTAAAAAGTATATAAATAACTCTGCAAGGTATTTATTCATGTGTGGCTTTTAAATACACTATATTCCTAACTTTTTTAAACCGAAAAGTTTAGATAGTAATTCACTTATTGAAAATATTATTTTCATATCATAAAGTAGCACAAAATCAATTATCATGTATTTATGTATAAATATATATATTATTTAAATTATTTTTAAAATATATTTTATATTACAATATATATTTTCTATAGTTCAAATTTGGTGATTGAATTTTTATCATTGTTTTTTATAATTTACCAAACAAAAAGTATTAATTTATGGCCGCACCCTAAAACCTCATTAACCTAAACTGCCATTTCACTCTTAGTTGGTGTTGCAAATTAAAATTCTCAAGTTATTACTATCTTTAATTTCCTTTTTCTTTCTCTAGTGATACACTCATTTTTGAATGAAGAGCCTGCTAATTCTAATTACTTCCCAAATATGCATATACATTTGTCACAAAGTTTGAGACACCGCTAGCTAGCATCATGAATTATTGAGCACAGAATTAAAATTGACATGTAACAGATTGTGTTTTTGTTTTCTTCATTCATAAGGAATAATATGCTTCACTTGAATGGGACAATGTGTGACATCTATAATTCCCTCAAACAGTTCAACATTCTAACATTGAATTTGGACGTAAAAGACAATGCATGTGTTCTTATTAATTAACTTATTATGAATATAGTTTTGATCTGAAAAAAAAAAAAAAAAGAAATCGACATGCATGAAATCAAGACCACTCTTAAAACTATTTGAAATAATAATCCCATGATATATATATTGAAATTGTATTACATATGAAATAACAATAATAATACAGACAAGTCAAAATGAAAATAAAAAGATGAATTTTTAAGTGCTCATGGAAAAAGAAATTGAAAAGTGCTGCAAATTAAAATTAAAATATGGCAAAAACTCTTTATATGAATCTTGTTGAAAAATCCAAATTTAAAACCTATTTGAGTTCTAGAGTTATATATCTTACTGCAAAAGCTATTAAATGTACTTGATTTTTTTTTAAATCTATACTGTGTACGTATGTAATATGTTAGTTTTATTGTGACAAATTAAAGGAGTGTTTATTTTTTTATTCTTTTGATAGTTTAAAGGAGTGTTTATTTAGTTTCAATCTAATGCTGATGTCCTTAATATTGATTCTGTAAAAAATTACTAATGAGAGTGGTGATATATACAATAAATATTTGCATATTCTATTCTAATTATATAACGGTTTGAATAAATTCAAAATAATTTTAAAAATAAAAAATAAAAAATGGAATATTATCAAATTTAAAAATTTTAAAAATACTGTGGTCTTTTTCTCCATTCATGATCATTAGTAGGTTTTCCTCTATCTATGTAAAACGAGGTTCTTTTTCCCATGGTCTTTTTCTCCACTCACGGTCTTTTACTAACTTTAAAACAAATATGGTTAATGACAACAGAAAAATGGTTTATTTGCATGGTTAACGAATATATATAATAAATTTACGCGAACCATTATACACATCTGTACACATCATTTAGCAACACAGAAAAATGTAAACATTATAGCACATAAATTTATATTTTTCTGTGCTAAATTTTATATTTTTTCGTGTTACTAAATGGTGTGTACAAATATATACAAGGATACATCTAGTATTACCCATATATATATATATATATATATATATAATATTCTCGAGCAGCATTTTTAGATACAATATTAATATTTAATTTATTTCAAATGTTTGGATGAAAATAATACTTTATCCTTTTGTAAATAAATAAATAAATATTATAAAAGATATTATCTCATTTTTAAATTAATAGTTTTCTGCTCATCAAAAAAGATTAATGGTTTTTTCATATTAATGGTCTTTTTAATTTAGAAAAAACAACCATTTCTACCATGAAAGTTTAGAAATTGTGGCGCCATAAGGATGAAATAAACATGCTTTTGAACAATGATTAAAAGTTGGTTGAAAATGGTGGAATGTAATTGGAGTGCCGATAAAAAAAGAGTGTGGATGACGGTGGTGTTGTTGATGAAGAAGAAGAATGGGGTAATTTAGGAATTTAAAATTATATTTTAGGGTTGGATAGTTTTGTCAGTCATATCCTATTTTTTATGGGTATAAAATTCGTTTTATTATTTTATGGGTAGATTTGTTAGCGTTCTAAACTTTTATGGGTAGAAATAGTTGTTTTTCTTTATCATGAAACTATTTATTTTAAAATTTTAAGTTAGTAGATAAAAATACACAAATAATGGTGATATTATATGTATATCTATTTTAATAATTAAGTTCAATTAAGTTATTTATTTATATATTAATAGAAGATTATTTCGATAATAAATATCACAAAAAATAGTATTAAAACAAAATTTTATTTAACATTAAAATAATATAATATTTTGTATAAAATAAATAATTTAATTGAAATTAATTGAGTAAAATAAATATATTACGCAACTAATTTTTTGTCTGTTTTCTCACGCCAGATTTTTTTTTTCCTGATTTGTGTAAACTTTAGATACGTTTTCGCCCCTCATTCCACATCTGATTGATGCAGGATTATTATAACACTTTTCTTCTACTTATACTATTCTTTCCAGTATCAATGTATTGGAAATCTATTATCTATTTTATTTCACGTATCTACTTTATTTTCTTGTAGTTTGACCTAATCAAATTATAGTCATCGTTGCATCAAAATACATTTCAAAAAAAGTGGGACTTCACGGTGGTTTTTTTTGTGGTTTTAGCCACCGTGAAATGATTTTGCGACGGTTATTCAACTGCCGTCTATAACGACGTTTCAAAACGGTTATAACAGACGCGAAACACAAAATACGGTGGCGGTACGTTTTGCAATAGTTTAAGAACCGTTGTTAAATGACACCGGTTGAAAATAAGCTGATTTTAATTAAATTGGTTACAAATCAGCGGCTCAGACTTGTGAACCGCATTCTTTCCTAGTGCACCAACACAGTGTTGATGTACCACACTAGGAAGCACTCTCTTTTTGTAATTAATTCTGAAAGTTCCTTGGGAGAGATTCGAACTAAGGACCAATGGATAGTTCAAGCTCCTTCAATATGTATTCCACTTCACCAAGCCAACCCAACATTCGATACATATAGTTCTATTAATTATATATATAGTAGTTTGTATAATATACAAGTTGTGCATTATTTTAAATGATTTAAATTAAATTATTGATATTTTTATAAAATGATTTATTAAATTGTAGTTTATATTATATCTATTATTTATTAAAAATATTATATTAATCGTAAAAATTAAAATTATCACTTTTTAATTAATTAGATTTGATTGGTGTGAAATATTATTTATCATTTAAATTTTATTTATTATAATTTTTAATTAAATTAAAATCTAAATTAAAAATGTTAAATAAACAAAAATACATTTTGCGGCGGTTCTAACTTTAACCGTCGCTATATTTCTGCCATGTCATAGCGGTTTCTATATCAACCGCCGCTAAATACATTAATTTTGTGGCGGTTTTTTTATAATCGCTACTAAATACGATAAATCGCCGCATAAAACATCGATATTGTCCATTTAGCGGCGGTTTACGCTATTAAGCCGCCGTTATTAGCCGAATTTCTTGTAGTGATAATTATTAGAATTAACTTATACAGGATCAGACTTGTCCCTCCTATGCACCTCAAGGTAAATGTTTGAAGTTAATCAACCGGAATTGTTTGCACAAAAGAGGAAACTCCATAACAGTAATGCTTTATTTTCTTTTCTATCTATATTTATATGAGGAGTTAATAATTTGACTCGGTTCAAATAATTGTTGGACATGACATCAGAATAAAAATGAGGAATTTTTTGGGGGGACACACAATAGGACTCAAGATTTTTCAAACCTCTAATGATGAAAAGCCTCATCAATAATATGCCAAGATATAACCAACTTTTTTTATTAAAAAAAAAATTTTTTTTAGCTGATTCAAAAGTTATAACATAATCATGAGGCTAACCAACTTTATTATTTGATGGTTGTAGGGAACAAAATCAATCCCAATGCATGCAGCTAAATAATCATGAAGGCTTCACTGATAAAGATGGGACACCATGAACAACACAATCCCCAAGATATATTTGATGGTTATTACCTATCGATATTTGTTCAAGAGAAAAAAAAATTAATACATCTAAGATAGAATGTATTTTCCAAACAAAAATTTAATATATTTGGATATAAATTATTAAATGTATTAAGGTTTTGGTGTATTAATTTGTATATTTCTGCTATTTTTTTTAGAAAGAGAGGGTATATATTATGTGATAAAATCAGTTTTTCCAAAACATTAAACTAATAAAAAAGCACATAAATAATTATATATATAATATATTATCTAATTGAATCTTTTATAAGTTAATAAGATATTATTTTTTCCGATTATAATATTTTTCATTTTAATTTGTTGCTTGTATATTAATAAAAAAAATACAAAAATTCAAAATAATAAATAAAAATAATAATAACAGAATTGTTTATCACACTATATCTTTATTTAATAATAACTAATTAACTATATATGGTATCGGTATTTTATTATTTATTATCCTTAATATATTGTTATAAAATAAAGAATATTTAATAATATGAAATTATAATAAAATTTAGAAAGTACAAATATAATTTGAGCTAAGGCAATTTCTTCAAGAATAAATGGACAAAAGTATAAACAAAAAATTTATGGTGGATAAAAAAATACACATAAAATATTCGAAGGGACAAAAGTATACCACAAAGATAATTATAACAATAGACAAAAATACACATATCGTATGTATTTTGTCTATCGTTAATTAAGAGTAAATGGACGACATGTGTACTTTTATTTATTATTAATTATGTTTGAGCTATATTTTTGTCCATTCGAATTTTTCAAGTATATTTTTGTCCATCGTAATAAAATCTTTCATGCGTGCTTTTATTTCTTCGTTTATTCATTTCTTCAATGTTATAGTTATCGTGAAGCTAAGAAGGTGTGGGTTTATGACATTTACTGCATGTGAATGACCAATATATATATAATTCAAACCCAAAAGGCCAAAAAGTATTAGTTTAAGTTGTTTGTGTTAGTTTAAGTTGTTACAGGATTAATTTTATATATCATAAAACTTTATGTCTTCAAACTTTATGTTTACTTCTTTTAAAGGTTTTAGAATGGATTACACTATCATCTCTTATAAACTTAGATTATATTATTACACATTCCATCTATTGATGCTCATGTTATGTTCATAAGAAAAGTCAATGTTATATCGTCTTGAAAAAGGTTCATTCATATATATTTATTTTACTGATAGAATAATATATTTTTTATTTAATAGAATAATATTTTGAATATTATCACCTAATTTTAGGAGAATTATTCTGTTAGAAATATATTAATTTATGTATTTACTCTTATTTGCTTAAATTTTTAGGATAAACAATTTTATGATATGACATCAAATATTGTTTAGTTACCACTTACAAATTTTTACATTTCAGATAATGATTTTTGGACATAAATTCAAAAAAATATATTACAAGTCACATATTTATTAAGAACATATGATTTCTAGATTGTTCATAAATGTGAAGTATTTGGTTAACTTTTAGAGTCGAGTTAACTTATTTAATATCAATTTTAATGAAGTCACATGTAATAATTTATTCAAAATTTTACATTATCAATCCAAACTTAAAGGAAGAATTACATGATAATATGATGATATATATGTTATAATTTACTCTTATAGGTACGCATGTCATGGTTTCATCCGCTATGAAACGTTATATTTTTTTTCTTTTTTCCTAGAAATATAATTTTTTTCCCTTTAGTTATTCTTAAATCGGCACACTATGATGATAAAATAATAAAATAAAAGAAAATGGAAATAAAGTTGATTAGATGTGCATAATGTAGGAGTTGGGTGAGCATTTTGTCTTGGTCATGATTGCTAAGGATAAGAATTGCCGGGGTGACAGGAATCAAGAATTACCTAATTATTATATATTTTCCTTTTTTTTTTTTGGTGACAATTATATTTTCCTCATTTGATGAACCCAATAGGATATCTATCTGGAGAAATAATGTAATCCTAAATTGAACTAATTAATTAATATCATTCAACTAAATTTTATATAATATCTAGTCAAAAGCCAAACAAAAGTACCATGCATAAGAGGAATAATAATTTGAACTAAAAACTGAAACAATACATACTTAAAATGGTAAACAATTGTTTTTTTTTTTTTTTTTACCAAGATTCAAAATCAGCCGACCCTTAAATGGAGTGTTGAATTTGTGATGGATTAGTTGTTAGTCTGTATTGAAAGATACAATGTGTTAGAGTATATTAGTATTAATTATCATATTTGTATTTATTAGGTTGATATTACTTATAGTTATAGGATGGATAAAGTATTGTTTTAGTCCCTAACATTTGTGTCGATTCTTATTTTGGTCCCTAACGTTTAAAACGTTCTATTCTAATTCCAAAACATTTCAATTTTAATCGATCAAATCCCAATATTATTTTTGGATGGTAAACTAACGGAGTTTGCTTATGTGACCGTTGCATGCATATATAACACTAACGGCGCAATTTTGCCGTCGAGGAAGCACGAAATATAAATAAAATTAAATATAAAAAAGCTAAGAAAAAAGAATATTACATAAATAACTATTAAATTATTGTAATGCTCTTACTCGTGTTCTTGAATTCACGACCAGGCCCTAAGAGGAAGAGTTTCAAGGGCTGGAGCTTGACAATCCACGATGGCAAGTTAGTCTCAATCCTCCAATTATTCATGTAGCAACATCAAGACCCATAGGAGAAGAACAACTTGCTTTTGTGGTTAGAGACTGGTGCTTCAAACATCGTCGACTACAGATTATCTGGAGCGAAGATTTTGGGGCTGTGTCAACTACCAAATAATGTCTATCTTCCTTGTGATTTTCATCTAAGTTTGATTGATATTTTTACTTTTCCAGATTTGGGGTCTTTTCTAGTATTAGGTTGGTGAGGGATGTGATTAATTCGCTTGAGCAGAGGATTAAGGAGAAGACTCACCATCACAGGTAGCAAAGTTGAAGAAAAAAGTACCTATTCTAAAAGGGAAATTGTCAGTAGCTGAGTGAAATTTTTGGGTTGTTCTTGCATTTGGTTTAGTTGGATGGATGGTGGCACTATTACATATTGTTATTTGATAGGGTAATTAGTTAATTTAAGTTGCGGCTTCCATAGGTGTTCTGTTTAATTTGCCTGCTTGTTATTAGCATCAATCAATGAAATTGGAAAATTATAAGGCGTAAAATGTGATTGATCATGGCAATTGTACAATTGTTACACAACTCTCATACAATTTCAATACACAAAATCTTTTTTTATTGTGTGCTCTCTCTCACTTTCTAACATGATATCAAGAATTTAGGTTCTATCCATTTTTTCTCAATGGGGATTAGATCATGGTTTCCTCCTTGAACTATATGACTTTCTTTGATTTCTTCTTGGCACATAATTGTTTTTCTCGTGTCGTTCCTTTTTCCTCTTTCTCCGTCATCTTTCTGCATTGTCATCTTTTTTCACCTTCAAACATGCTGCCATGCGCCACTTCAAGCTCCATGTTTCTCCGATCCTCATCTTCACCGTGTTTCTTCTCCAATTTTAGTATTCATTCTGTCATTTTTGTTTGCTTCTCTTGTCGTAGTTAAGTCTGCATCTCTCTTTCTGGCAGTTTTATCTGCACCTCGTTTCGGCAGATTTCGTCAGTCTCTTTGTGGCAGTTCTGTCTGCAACTGTTCCGGCAGTTCCATCTGCATCCCATTCCGGTAGTTTTGTCTGTACCCGTTCTGGCAGTTCCGTCTACACCCCGCTCCGGCAGTTCCGTCTGCACTTCTGTTCCAATATCTTTACTGCAGTTTCGTATGCATCCTGTTTAGGCAGTATCGCCAATCTATTTGTCAACTTTCAAACTCAAGTGTATTAGTATCAATGATTATATTTGCATTTATTAGTTTGATATTATTCATAATTATATGATATTAGATTATTATTATTCTGATTCTCTCATCACCTATAGATACCAATTCTCATACAATTTCAATACACAAAACTCTTTTTATTGTGTTCTCTCTTTCACTTTCTAACACCATGGAAAACCAAACGTTTGACCCTAAACCTTTAATGCTATTGCTTGATGAGCATATTGCTCTCACACCATGACCCTAAACCTTAACACTAGAGTGAGTGGAATTTTGTTCGGTGTGCGAGATCTTCCACAAATGATGAAGAGGAATTACGAACATGCATGCTTCCTAATATAAGTTTGATCATGATCATGTGTCGTTTGCGAAAAATCTCGTGCCCCGAACATGATTCCACTCAGTATATGAACTATTTTTATCTCAATTACAATAATCACCTCTATGGGGACTCCATTATGTAACAACTATGATTTTCCCAGGCTCACTTATAAATATCCTTCTTAGGTAACATGATTCTAATATTGATTGTAATAATTAGGGAAAAGTGTACATTATGTATATTTTTTGAAAATTTAATTTAAACATGTTAATAAATAAAAACGCTGTAGGGACTATATATCAATTTCACAATCTGTAAAGATAATAACTAGGGTTGCAGCATTAGTGAAGGAATAAAAATATGAGAAGAATGAAAGTGAGATCCACAGAGAAGTGGGACTTTTAAAAATAAGTATATTAAAATAAGATATTAAAAAAAAAAAACTAACGATACTGAGCCATGAAGACAAATATGGAAAGCCCGTTAACATGTAGAGATGGGTCCTTTAATAATTAAAATAAGCATTCAGTCTGATTCACATTCAGAGATCCCACACAACAGGCCAAATTTTACAGAGGATTAAAGGTGTTTACATTTTTCAAAAAAGTCATCCTATACAAATAAAATGCAACAATTATCATATCTTATTTGCAGGAAGTCAAAATTTTTGTTGTTTGTGTTAACAGAAAAACAAAAAGGAAAAGCATAATCATTCATCATTCGTTATTATAAAATTCAATCCTATAGTACTATCTTTCCGCAAATAAAATGTAACTAAATTCTAATTTCTATACCGTTTAATGTGTACTACACCACACGAGATAAATGCTAGCGGCCATTTAGCGGCGGTTTATTTTATCGTCGGATTGCATTGGTTACCATGGACAGCGAAATCACATGTTTTGGTAGTAATTTTCATTTCTGATTTTTTATTATGAGTCATTTTTCAATCCTCTTTTTTATTTTTAATTTGGTTCAACTAAAATTGATTTTTTTCCGGCTCTTGCCAAGGAAACGGGAGGAAACGCACAAAATCACCATTGGTTTAACATTCATTTATCATCTTTAATTAATTAAATGAAAACTAAAGTATATACTAAAGTTGACCATTAAATATTAAAATGCTGATAAATTTGATCATAAAAGATTTAAATTTAAATTGTAATAGTGAAAACTATTTCTGTAGGACAAATCTAATTAATCGTTCATTGCAAAATTATATTATCAATAAATAATTGTTTTGTTTGATTGAAAATAATGTGTATAAGAAATCTCATATTGATTAATGTAAAAAGTGTGAGTGAATTTTTTAAAAAAATGTTTTAATTTTTTAAAAGCACAGACACTTTATTTTATATTTGGTAAATAATTTTTTTTTTCTTGTGACTTTTAAAAGATGTCGGTGATTTTAAAAGCACATAGGAAAGCTTTTTAAAGAGGGCAAGTTACTGTTTTAAACTAACATGAAATCAAAATTATCAAATTACATCAAACCAGAGAAAATGATCAAATTGAACACATTTGTTGGATTTTTATCCGTGAACTTCACTCCCTCTCGTGATATGTGTTTAATTTCCCCTTCATGATGAATCCGAGCAAGGAAACTATCCTCCTCAGCCATCTCTCAAACCCCTAAACCAAATCACCCGTGTGAAAACCTCATATTTATAGTAGTGGTTCTACCAAGTTGAATCCGTGACACCCTGCCACGTATTCAAGGTAACAGTGACAAAAAAAACACAGAATCCGTGATACCCTGTCACAGATCTATGAAAACATGCTAAGGTGCCACAGATTCTATAAAATTACACAAACGGAGCAATTTGATCATTTTTTCTGGCTTGGTGTAATTTGATAATTTTAGTTTCATGTTAATTTAAAACAGTAACTTACCCTTTTAAAGATGATTTGTGTTTATTAGAATTAAAAAGTTTAATATAACTTTATTTATTAATAAATATCGACATTTATTATTACATTTATATTTATTATAGCCTTTTTAAATTTTAAAAGCCACTTTACTAAACATAATTATTGCTTGTGCATATTAAAAAAAATTTATTTAACTTTACTAAATACAAATGTTACGAATTTTAAAAAACTATATTTTAAAAGTCAACTTTTATAAGCCATTTTCCAAGGCTAAAAATTTTAGCCAATTAAGCCTTAAAGTTAGCCATGGCTACTACTAAGAGATTGTTCTTGCTCTTAACTTAGATCAAATGCTTACCATTTTTTTTTCTAATAATGTCATTCCCTATCAACTTATAATATATTAAGCAGTGCTGTTTTTTATTTTATAAAAATGGTATAATTTTTAAAATGATGTAGTTTTAACGATTTTTTTTATGAACAATGTTACATAATTAATATTAGAAAATCAATTATTAAGTTATTATTTAAAATTAAAAAATTATTATTTAAAATTGAAAAATGTTGTCATCCAAATAAAATAAAAATGATTACCCAAAAAATATATAAATTATCATCTGTAATTCATCTACTATCACTATCAAGTGCATTGATTCCCAAATATTTTGAATGCTAAACTTTATCTTCTCTTTTATATATACAGATGTTAAAATATTAAAAAGGCACTCGTTCATCAATTGTAAGGACTAACAAACACTTGTGTCAAAATCATATTCAAGAGAGATTTCAGGGCATAAAATTCTACAATCTTTGACATAAAGGGTAGAGCAAGTTTTCTAAAAACTCGTGCCTCTTTGACAAACAAATACTCCTTACTTAAACAAATTGAAGTTGTCATGATCACATAGAAACAAAAGGCAAGAGAAAGACATAAACAATTTCACATATTGCAACATGATTTGGCTATACATAATCGCATTGTCAAATGGGTCACATGGAATACAAGATTTGGGACGACCATAGGGAGGAACTAAAATAAGCATGCAAGCTTGGAATAATGTTGGGAAAATTTTGGTTAAATTTTAAATTATTATTATCATTAAACCACCTCTCCAAAAAACTTAAGTTAATAGAAAAAGGTAACATAAATAATTATATCTTTAATATTTTCCTTTCCGCATTATCTTTCTTTGTTTTGGTTTGCGTGACGTTTTGTTTTTATTTTTTATTTTTTTTGGCTTCAACGAGGATTAAATTCAAGAACTTTAGAACTGTCTCCAAAAAATTTAAACTAATTGGAGGAGGTAATACATATGATTATATCTCTTAACGATTGTAATATACGAGATAAAAATAAATACAAATATATAACTAAATTAAATAGGTTGGTGTGGAATAACAGAACAAAGTTCGATAGAGCCATAATGCAGAAGCTCCTCAATCATTTGATCAATGTGATCTTCTTCAAGTGGCTTGAACTGTGGACCAATTTGGTCCATACCCTTAACTTTCTTGACAACCCAATTGGCCTCTGATTCTTGTTTCACCACCTCTTCCTCATCATCATGTGTTCTCTTTCTTGATGACACAATTGAATCACCCTTTTCACTAATTTTGATCACTTTGGAGGAGTAGTTATTATTAGTGCTATTATTATGATTATCATTAATGGGCACCATTACCCTTTGAGGGTCTTGTTGTGAAGAAGGTTGTCTAGCTAATTGCAGAGAAGCCATGTAGCACCTGTGCAATTTTGCAATCAAAGTTGATGAGAGAAGCTTTGAAGAAGAAGAAGAAGATGATTGAGAAGAGACATTATTGTTGTTGTTAGGGTTGAAAGGGAAATTAGTTCTTGCTCTTGCACCACACATAAGCCTAGCTGCTTCATCATAGGCTCTAGCAGCATCCTCTGCTGTTTCGAATGTTCCAAGCCATATCCTTGTCTTCCTGCAAATTAATCATTAATAATAGATTTTGTTCTTTTAGTTTTAGTTTAATTTCCATCTAAAGAAGAAAAAAAAATTACTTGGACGTACTGATTTCAAGTTTTTCTTAGTTCTGAAAATCCTAACTTAAATACTGCTAGAAAATAGAAAAATTATTTGTATTCAAATAATTTGGTGTCTGTCACCAAAAAAAAATTGGTGTTAATTGATAAAAAAAATTAGGACTATAAGAACGAGGGTTTATTTAAGAATATCTTTCGAGTACATGTTGAGGATATTATTAGTAAAATTTTTAGAATTTCTTACTTTAATAACTACACAATAATAAATACATTAAAAACTTTAATTTTATGTGTTATTTGTTTTCTTGAAAGAGAGATGTTATATAAAATATGAAGCAATAAAATTTGGAATTTAGAAGTGCATGGCATGGGATATTATGGAAGTTAAGAAAAAGATGCACTTACAAAATGGGATGGCGAATTTCAGAGACCCAAGAACCCCAATGCCTTTGTCTCACACCTCGGTATCTCTGTTGTGATCTTGCCATATTTTTCCCCCAGAATGTTTGTGTTTTTTGGGGGGAATGAAAATGATGTGTTTATGAGTAAGTGAGTGTGTGTTGTAGTGAGAGTGAAGGAGGGGTTGGGTTTTTGTAGTTGGGATTTTGGATCAAAGGCAAGACACTCTTTTTCTAAACAACCTGGCATCCAGTTAAGCACATGGGCTCCACAACAATTTTAACCTCTAAGGTTTTTTTTATTATTATTCTGGAGGACCGAAAGTAGATTAAAAATGAGTCGAACTGAGTAGAGCCACATCAAGATCAAGCTTAGCTTGCGAAAATGGAACTAGACTCGTGACTTAGCTTGACTTGTTAATAATTAAAATTTTATATAAATAATAAATTATAATTTATATATAAAAATATTTATCATTCATTAATTTTAGATAAAATAAACAAGATATTATAATTTAGATATAACAGAAAAACTAATATATTATCATATATTTAACAAACATATATTTTATAAGTATATGTGTTTAAAATGATAATATTTATATATTTGTAAATTAAAAATATAAAATACATAATGTATATTGATATAAATATTTATATATATATATATATATATATATATATATATATATATATATATTCAAGTCAGAT
>JASCZI010000417.1:33823-45100 GCA_036250425.1 Stylosanthes scabra
TTATCCAAGTTCAAGCCTTATTTCTAACATGCCAAATTTCTCCGCATTTAGTTCCAATGGCACTGTACCCTCCTAATTTTTTTTTCCTTTCCACAATAACAAATTCATATCACATTCATATTTTTTTTCTATTTTTTTTTATCAAACTTTAAATTTAACAATGGTAACATATACCCACCCCAAATAGAACTAACCGGCCCCCTCCAACTAAATTTGGGCATTTTTTATTATTCTTATAAACTCACATAAAGATTCTCCACCCAGCACATCAATAATGCCCAGAGCCCGCTTGCTCCAAAACACCAATCCTCAAATTTGGTCAAATAAGTGTGGCCGAGGCTTGTGTCCCAATGGCTAGTTGCCTCTTATGTGTGCCACACCGGGTTCGAGACTCTTAGGTGAAGAAAGAGTCTCTAATATGTGTGTGTGAGTGTGGTGTGTGTTGTGTATGGTGTATGTCCAAATAGTGCACTTTTACCTGCTCCCTTAGAGTTTTATTCCATTTATTATAAATCAAAGACAAATGAATAAAAAATATGGACAAGTTATCAGAAACAATGAAATGGGGATAAAAATGATCAAATTATCTTAATAAAAAAAGTTGGATTAATTTGTCCTAACATGGATTATAAAAAATATATGATTCATGGAATTATTTCACGAATTTTGTGTTATTTCATTTTATAGATTTGTGACAACCTTTCCATGGATTCTATATACATTGCAAAAGCCAAAAAAGTGCATGTGTTGGAGACAAAGTGAAAGAAGAAAAGAAAGAGAATCAGAGAGAAAGAAAATGTAGAAGAAAGAGAATGAACAAAAAAAGTCATGATGAACTGAACAAGCAGAAGGAGGAGGAAAGAACAAGAGTAAAAAAATTAAAAGAATATAAATATTAATGATTGAATAATTCATTTTATAAAATATTATTAATTAATTTATAGAAATTAATAAAATTATTGTATTTTTTTATAAAAATAAGAATAGAAAAATATTAATAATAAAAAATAATGCTCCCATTAATTAACTCGTTTTGTATATTCTTTCAATTTTCTATTTTTTTTTCTTTCCTTTCGTTGAGTATAGCTATACACGAAAAGTTTAATTTAATTTAAATTAAAAATATTATTTAATATTATTAGTTATATATAAAACCATTAAAATAATATATAACTTGTGAATTGAAATAATAATGGATATTAAGAAGGCATATACTTTTGTATTTTTTTTTTTTATAAAAATATCTTTGTTGTTGTTCTGTATACTTTTATCACCAACAATGCTATAGAGCTAACATTAAGAACTAAGAAGTCTTTAGGGAGTCAATAATTAAATTATCATTTAAAATTTAAAAAAAAATTCATCCAAAATTAAAAAAACGTATCATCCAAACACAATAAAAATGATTTTCCACAAAATATATGAATTATCATCTATAATTCATCTATCATCAACATCAGGTGCATTGGCTCCCAAATATATTAGTTCTCAAAACTTTCTCTTTTATCACATATCTCTGTTTAATATCCCGTGAAAATGGGGCGAACCTATCGAGTAAGATCCGTTTACCCATCTAAAACAGGCGGATTTTTCCAAAAAGGATAACTATTCTTTTGGTCATTAAGGTTTTGAGCCAAAATCAAATTGGTCCCAAACTTTGTTTTACAAAATGATTCTTAAAGTTTTATTTATGTATAAAATTACCAGTATCATCCAAACACAATAAAAATGATTACCCACATAATATATGAATTATCATCGGTAACTCATCTATCATCACCATCAAGTGTATTGGCTCCCAAATATATTGGTTCTCAAAACTTTCTCTTTTATCACATATCACTGTTTAATATCCTGTCAAAATGGGACGAACCTATCAGGTAAGATCCGTTTACCCGTTTAAAAGATGCGGAATTTTCCAAAAATGATAACTACTCTTTTAGTCATTAGATTTTAAGCCAAAATCAAATTGGTCTAAACCTTTTTTTTTACAAAATGATTCTTAAGTTTTATTTAAAATTACCCACCTCAGCCTCCAACCATGTCTAGCATTGGTGTCATCCTACTCTACCTGCGTCAAGCAGCAACGTTTTCTGTCAGTCTGCCTCCAGGCTCCAGTCAACTATCCATCCGCCTCGCCCATTGTTATTCTCCCTCTTATTCTTTTTATATTTGCTATTTTTACTTTTATTTTGAATCTGTAAAATTTGAAATCAAATATTCATCTATACTTTTTTTAAACTTGAATATGTATGATTTATATTTTAAATCTTGTAGATTTATTATGTAAAAAATTTCAAATCTGTTTGTTAGATTTAAGATTTGATATATTTGATTTGATTATGTTTGTATCACAGATTTTTTATTGAGTAATTTTTTCTTTTGTTTTTTCAGAAATTTTAATTTTTGTTTTGTTTTTTATTTTATTTTGAGATATTAATTTATATGAGGTTTTGTTTTGAGGAGTTGTTGATTATATTGTTTATTGTTATTTTTTATCTTTTTCTATAATTTGGTTGTTGTTAATGTGATTGTTTATTGATTAATTCTTTGTTTAAACTCTTTCGCTCCTTAGTTTTGGAATTTTTAGTGAGATTTAATCTTATCAAAGGATAAAACAATTGTTTAGATGAGTTGTGTTTCTGGAAAAATCCCCTTCCTAAATTATATATATTAAAGATTAATTATAACAAATAATACTTAAAAAGAATAAATAACATACAAAGAGAAAAATCGTCAAAAAGACCATTTTAAGTAAAAATAAAACCTTGAAGATTATTTTGACAAAAAAAGATTTGGGACCAATTTATTTTTAGTCCAAACCTTAATGACCACTGTACTTATCAATTTTCAACACAATTAGACCCGTCAATAGAGGTGGCAATGGGGTAGGTCGAGGTGGGTAATTAAGTACTCATACTCGTCATGAACATTCATGTCTAGCCTCATTATATTAGCCTCATTATCCACGAGTATCTAAATTTTTACTCCATACCCAAATCCACATATGTATATACTTACCGATATCAAAACTCACAAGTATATCTATGAAAATAAATAAATAAAAATAGAATAATTAATAATATTTATAATGTAAGAAATGAAGAAAGTCAATATAACATTTAAAATTTTTAAATTACTAAAATAACCATAATATTATACATAAATTTCTAAAAAAAGAAATGAAATTACAACATTTGGGAAGGGGCATGGCCGTAATTGGGCGGGTCAACTATTACTCGTACCCGCCCTATACCTGAATTGAACTAAAGATGTAGTACCCAAACATATCCAACCGTTAAAAAGACTTGTTCCATTTAAAGCAAGGCATGTCGAATCGGTCGACCATGCCAAATTGCCATCCCTACCCGTTAAAAATATCGGCTAAATGGACTGAGCCTAATTAATCAGTGAAAATGATGTGTTATGCTGGCCCATTTATTTTTTAAATTTTTCAAAAAATAATCAATACCATTTCCTATTTTTTTTAATTCGACTCAAAAACTCAATTTACCCAATAACGACTAAAGAGTTTTATTTTTTCAAGGTTTTTTCTAAGAAAAATGTCACCTTTTATCATTTCTTTTTATTTTTTGAGTTAAAAATTGAATTTTTTAAATAGTTTTCAAAAATATATAATTAATTAATTAAACGTGCCAATCCATCCAATTAATTAGGTTGGCTATAAATAGGTCGTGCTGAAAAATTTTGGATTGTAAATAAAGTGAACTTAAACATACCAACCCCGCGTTTAAGCAGACAGGCTCAAATCTGTTTTATAACCTGAGTTTTATTTATCCCGATGAAAAAGATGGATACTCGATGATATCCACGTATCTTATATTTCAAAAATAAAAAATAACACATTCCAATATAATTCAACAAAATTTAAAACGGTGTTATACAATTTAAATATAATTTAATAGAATCTAATGTACAAATTAAATATATACATATGTTAAATGAAAATAAAAAAATAATTTACAATATAATAGAACAACATAATTCTGAATAAATTTACATTTATGAAAATTTAGCGAGTTCTCATACGATAAAAAAATAAATGAATTGATTATCTAAAATTGTATAAATGCATTATGTTTTTAGAGCCGTCAAAATAGACCGAACATGTTGGACCAATCTGAACAATCATTAATGAGGGACATTTTCTCAAAAATATTAAGCCTAGTTAAAAACGCGGGTTAAATGGATGAGTTCGATTAACCCGAGAAAAATTATGATTAAATAGGGCATCTCACGGGCTAAATTTGCTAGCCCAATTAATATTTTTTGAATCTTTTCGAAAAAGAGTTTAAAACAGTGGAGTCTAAAATTTAATTGTATTTGAAGTTATTTTTCTAAAAGTCATTTTTGTCCAAATTTTTTTTGGCGTCTAAAATTCTTTGGTAAATAAATAAAAAACAGGTTAACCCTCTAATCCATCGAGTTGGCTATAAGCAATCTAGGTTGATAAATTATATCCAGTGAATAAAGTGGATTTAAGTTGAAACCTAAATTAAATAGATCGACAAACCTGCTTGATTGACCGCTTTAATTATGTAATTAAATTAAATGATTACACGACATGTTATTATTAGCATATTCTCGTACAAAAAGCATATAAATAGTTTTTAAAAAATAAAATAACAAAACACATTTTGAGATAAATTGATCCAATCTTTTTTATGAGATAATTTGACATTTTGATTCCCATTTTATTTATTTGGATAACTTATCCCAAAAATATCTTAATATTAAATATCAGCAAATATCATTATTCTATTTATAGTAATTAGTTACTTACATGCATGAATACAATGGCATCACTTTCCGTACACGATCTGGTATTTCCACGACTTCTGGTTTCATCCTATTCAAATTTTCTACCACGAACTCTTGGAGAAAAGGCAGTGATCCTTCATCTATGCTAATAGTTCTCAATCCTGAAGCCCATAGGTGCAGTGATCTTAATTTCGCAAACCACCCCTTTTGGATGTTTAATTCATCACCCTCAAATGGCCCGCCGACGCTAAGTACAATCAGTTCTGGCAGGTGGTGCCCTAAAAGAGACAATTGGTATTGTGTTAATTTAAACGCATTCGACATCAACTTGATAAGATTTTTGAGTCTAAAAACCCAATCTGGCACCTTTTGTAACAGCGAAGAACTTTCTACAAATAAGTAAAGACACTCAAGGTGTGGAGGAGGACTCCTTAATGACTCCAACTCAAGAATTTCATTGTGTTTGGCTCTTATCTTCAATGAGCATAGATTGGTCATGCTCTCTATAGCATTGCACAATGATATTCCATCCTTTCTAACAAGATTTGTTATCTTCAAAGACCTCAACTGCTTCAGCTTCTTCAGTTCTCCAACAACATCAACCCTTGCATCAACAGTGGCTAATTTTTGTAGGCTCGTTAAATTTCCAATCCCTTTTTCTAATTTCACACCTTCCCACTCCTTTGTACGCACGTTAAGATAGCACAACTTTGTAAGCGAGTAAACCTCCACCGGAAGATCAGTCACATTAGTCCTTTTCAGGTCAAGAGTCTCTAGATTTTGAAGCTTGCCAATGGATTTGGGGATGATCTTGATGTCAGTACCTCTTAAATTTAGGTATTTCAAGTGGAGAAAGTTTCCAATGGCTTCCGGAAGATGATTAAGTGGTATTCTTTCACAGTCCAGTGCCACCAATAGTTTTAAATTAGAGAAAAGTGAATTCACAAAAGGGGTTATGGTTTCCTCCTCAATATTGTAAAGAAGGAAAGAACGCAACAAGCTACATTGTTTTTTATCGAACTCTGTACTTGAAGCACTTGTTCTCAAAGAAGCAAAGTCAACATTAGTGCCAATTGATAAGCGTCTGGTCCATTTATCAAAACAAAATGGCGTACCTTTCTTCACTTGACACAAGTTGAACTCTTCGCATTTCCTGAGAATGAAGTCATGCATCAAGTCATGAACCCGACATGCTTTAACTCTGCCATCGTAGGGGTCCACTTGAGCTACCTTGACCAAGCTCCTCGCAATGAGCTCCGCTAAGTACTCTTCTCCAACTAAGATCTTTTGATTGCGTATTGCTCAGGAAAAAGGCCAAAGTACAAGAGGCATGACTTGAGGTGGTAACTAAGATCTTGGTAGCTTTCTGAAAGTACTTGATAGTAACCTTTAAGGCGGGAATCGCTTGCAAGCTTTGATTGAAGGCTGTTGTACACCAGCTGCCATTCTGAGACTGTTTCTTTCTTGGTTGATAAAAGAGAAGCTATAGCCACAATTGCAAGTGGCACACCTTCACACTTTTTGGTGAACTCTTCTGATAGCTTCATCAACTCTTCAGGGGGGTTAGAATGAAATGCCTTTGAGTAGAAGAGTCTCAAGGCATCTTCATGTTCAAGAGGATTCAGGGGGTAGGTATGAACTTTCGCTGACTCTTTGCAAGAATCAGCAACACCACTGTCTCTTGTTGTGATGATTATCATTCCATTAGCATTAGCAGGCAATGCTAATTCCACAGCTCCCCAAAGATCTTTCTCCCACACATCATCGAGTACTATCAAGTACTTCTTTTCATTCAAGTGTTCTCTTATATCTTTAATCAAATCATCGAGGTTTTTGTCCAGATTGCTTGATTTTTTATCATCAAGAAAGTTCTGCAGCAAAGCCTTGAACAACTGGACCCCTTTGAGTGAGCGAGATACATCAACCCAAGCACAACGATCAAAAGAGTGCTTTTCTTGATTGTATACATTCCTTACCAGAGTCGTTTTACCTTGTTTGAAATAATATATATAAAAAAGTTTAGATACATATTAAAACATACGAAGTAGATAGAATTAAAGCATGTCCAAAAAAAAAGATAGAATTAAAGAACTATGTCCAAAAAAAAATTAAAGAACTATGACATTAAGAAAAATGAAAAAAGCATACCGAAGTAAGTTTAATTTATAATGGCCAGAATTTTTAAGTATTGATAGCTATTAACTACTGACAAGAAATAATAAATTATATTAATAATGTAGCACCCTTAAAAAAAACTTTTTGAAAAAGAACTTCATGGAAATAGACTGGCTAATAACATAAAACTTTTTCCATCCATCATACTATGTGTACAAATAAAAATCAATCACTAAATAAATTTATATAGAATATATATTAGAATTTAAAATATACTTACAAATTTATTATAAAACAATATATATACCGATTTGATGTCTTAATTTTTATGCACATATAATATTTTAAACTCTTTTATGCATGTTATTACTATCACTTAAATGATAAAATTGAAAAAAAAAATCCAACTTGAAGACAATATAAACCAACCATCAATCAAGCCAAAATAAATCAAGAAAACCAACCATCAATGATGTAGCTCTAACAATTTGTGATTATCGTCCAGACACCAAAAAAATTTGTGATTATCGTCCCATTAACAAAAGAATAATTCTATTTGCACACCAAAATCAGCTATCAGTATATAATATGTATTGAAATACAAAATACATGTGTAGTTTAACTCATTCTTAATATGTATTTAGTATTTCAATACGTATTATATACTAATAGCTGATTTGGTGATTGATTTTGGTGTACACCTAATATAACCCTTAACAAATACAACCAAATAATGCATATCATAAATATTCAAATTATAAATTAGAGAGTCGATTCTTTATTATTTACTAATATAAAAGTGTTATCCTTATTCAATTAGGCCATAATTATTAATTATAAACATCCCAAAACAACAGAAGGTTGTGAATACATGCAACTATGCAAGTACAAACATTCCTATAAATTATTGGTTAATTTAGAAATATTGTTAATCATAAAAGAGTAATGCTAGGGAATCAACTTTAGGGAAAAAATAAGGAGTCAATAAGTGTAATTAGGGAAATAGTAAATAATAAAAGGGGAAAGAGAAAAAAAGAAAAAATAATATTGACTTCCCCTAATATTGATTAGCAAGACTTTTTCATCATAAAAAAGTAATATTTAACTATCTCTATAGAAAAGTTACAGATACAGCACAGATAAAATTTGTATGTCATGATAATCTCATTTAACTAAAAAACTGTTAATGAAGTTGTTAATTTTAATCTATCATATTGAAATACCAAAATTATAACAAAATATACAAAATTAATGAGAAAATTAAATACATATAAAAAAATCATTTTTTGAATTGCAAAAATATCCGAATTATTTGGTAAACTATCCAATCAATCTAATCTTTTGGAGGAATTGGGTGAATTTCATTGTTTTCTTGATAAATTTTTAATTCTTTACGAATAATTTTAATATTTTTTATTCATAAGTACATAAAAGTTCTGTATTCACGAAATTTCACTATTTAAGTAAGTAATAGTTTTTTTAGGAGAATAGTAGCAACAATCATTTTTAGTCTAAAAGAAAATAAAGTTTATTGAAATATACTATTTAGAATTAATTTATGTATATTATTTTATACTTTCATGCATTTTTTATTTTTTTTTATTTTAATTTATGTATTAAGATACATTATATGTCTGTGTTATACCTAACTATTTCTGTATTATAATATACTATATTCATTTATTTTAAAAATTTTTTATGTGCTAATATTTATTATTTTATATTATAAATGAAATATATGAAAAGTACATGTAGTATTACTGATATAGAAAAGATTAATCTACCGATATCAATATTACCATACTATTTATATGTGCTCTCCGATCAACTTTATCCTTTAGTGATCACATGCATGATATTAGAGTTTCTATAATAGACGTTAGCTCAATAAATTTATTTTATCTAACATGTTTTCTACTTTGATTTTTTTTTTTTTTTTTTGACATTTCTAGTTTGATTTTAGTGAAACGCATTTTTTACTTATTGGATGATGATCAAATTAAAATTGAAATTAAAATAAAAAAGAGAGAGAAGTATAATACCAAGTCCGCCTTCGCCGACGACAGCAATGACTGTGCGAGCACCACCTCCTTGAGAGAGCCAGTTCTTAATCTCCTTCTTGGCATGCTCAATCCCCACAAGCTCTTCTTCCTCAGCAAAGTTGGCTCGTAGTCGAAGGTAATGCCGTTCTTGTGAACCCCAACCGCGGCTTGATTCAGGTGCAGCAACAGCAGCATTGGAGTAGCCATATAGTTGTGCTGCCTTCGTGAGTCTATTTATTGACTCTCTGATTTCCCCAATCTCAGATGCAATCTCATGCCGAGGTACACAGCTTTTTAGCAGGTCACAGATTCGGCACAAAACCCCTACGATGGCGTTTCGCCTTCCACGACGACGACGGCGATTCTGGTCATCATCGTCATCATCTTTGGTGGCCACTTTGTACAAGTAAAGGTCAATGACATCTTGAATGTGAATGGAAAGTTGTCTCATCTGATTAACCCACTCCTTTCTGTTCTGATGAGAGCTCTCTGCCTCCATCTCCGCCTTTGCATCCAAATCCCTCAGGTATGCTCGCATCAGCTTAAGATCGTCGCTGATGCTTTCGATTTGGCCACGCACTCCACTCAGCAACTTTGCTTCACTTACAAGCAATGGAATTAGTTTGTCAACCACAAGGTTTACTGCTATTTCTGCCATTTTATCAGAAATAAACAAGTATATTTGAATGAACAAATTAAGTATTTGTTTTTGGATGATACCATAGATATTTACCTATTCTCGTGTATATATAGTATTATAATACAAGAGAATATGGATAACTTAGCCATGATGCATGAAGAAAGGCACATACATCTTTGTTAAAGAAAGAAGCAAATAATAATATAATGGAATCACGTGTGATGAGGAAATTAATTAAGGAACAAATTCTGACTTCTTCTACATGTTGCTTGCTCTTTCCAACAATTTTATATCTTGATTCTTGATTCTTTTCTGGCGCTTTTTTGCATCACTACTTGTTGCTTGAATTGAAGGTTATGAATAATGGACCAAGATAACGATGGGACAGCAACTACTCAAATAAAGACAATTTTATATGCTCATTAAATTAAGCAGTGTAATCAAATATGTAATATTTTTGTATATATATGAAGGTACTTTTGGGATTGATAATTATTTTTAATTAACTAACTGGTAATTTGTAATTAAACTAACAATTTCGGCCAATTAAACTTATGTGCTCTTGATGATGTTGCTCGATCCTCACTTGGATTGAGTCAGGGTGGACTTGCTAAGGATTCTTCATGCTTATGTGAGTTAAGGGTGAGTTAAGGAGCGCTTTCTTTCCTGTGTTTTTTTTTTTTTTCACTCCTTGTGGCTTGTAATTTCTTCGAGGACACCAAAAATATCTTATGCTCATTAGTCTAGTATAATCATACTCTTTAAGAATCTTATTCAAGTCCTTTTAAAGTTTTGAATTAAAAAAAAAGTAAAATACTAACAAACGTGGAAAATCAAGAAGGTCCTCAATTAAAAAATCCTCAATCCAACTCCAATTATTAATTCTCATTTGCCAAGTTACTCCTTCAGTTAATTGGATGGCTCAAACTGATACAAATATAATATGATAATTAGAAAATAAATAAGTAGTTAAGTATGAATGAGTAGTAATAGTGAATATTAGTATTTAGTAATGAAGTAAATAGTATAAATAGGAGTTACAAGGATTGTTGTAAAAGGTAAGAAAATGAGTTAAACCTCATTTTGCTCCCGGGATTCGTGAGTTGCACTAAAATGGAGCATAAGATTTTAATTGCACTATTTTGATCCCTAAGATTGAAAAAATTGTATTAAATTGGTCCCTGACCCCTCTTTAGTCTAATTCTTGTAAATTTTGTGAGGGACGTGACGGCTGCCTTGCATGTTAAACAACATAAAACGACGTTGTTTCACTTATAACGTTAAATGATCATTAAAAATGATTTATCCATTATTTAATCCCTCCATAACTCTTCCATTTATACTTCTTAAGTATCAAATAATGTTGTTTTAACGACTATTGAGCATCATAAATGAAGAGACGTCGTTTTATATTGTCTAACATGCAAGGCAGTTACCACTTCACTCATGAAATTAACCAAAATTAACCGAAAAAGAGGCCATGGACCAACTTGGTGCAATTTTTTAAATTTTGGGGACTAAAATAGTACAATTAGAATCTTAAGGGTCATTCTGGTGCAACCCACGAATCTCAGATACCAAAATGGGATTTATCTAAATTGTGAATTTGAAGTATTTTTCCTCACTCAGAATAGGGATTTTCTTGTTGTTCATCTTTACCCAGTTAATATATATATATATATATATATATATATATAT
>JASCZI010000418.1:17553-29509 GCA_036250425.1 Stylosanthes scabra
GACTTAAATCATAAAACATTTAACTTTAGGCAAAAACTTACTAAGTTAACCTTTTGAGTATTTGTACTTTGACCCCAACATTCTCTAATATTTAACCATCACCCCTACAAATTATTATATTTAAATATTTACCCTAATTTACGACTAATTATTTTGGAGCCCCATGCCCCAACTTATTAAATTTAAACAATTACCCCCAAAGTTACAAAATTTATAAACTAACCCCACCCTTTTGAAACCAATTCGGTCATCATCATCATCATCACAAAACTTGCCCAAAAATGACCAAACAATAATCATCCTAACATAATCAAGTGTCAATAACATTAATCTAACATCAATTTCAATTCATACTTCATGCAAAATGATTAACATAGAACATGAACCCTAATTCATGCATCCTAAACCCTTACCTCAAATTGAGCTTCTAATAACTTCCAAGGCTTCTAATGATCTTTCCTTCTTTCTTCTTCTTACGTGTTGTAAAAAAATAAAATAAAAAATAAAGCTATGAAAGAGAGAATACTAGAAAGAGCTAGAGAGAGAAAGAGAATGAAATTCTTATTGATTTTTGATATGAAAAACTTATGAAATCATAGCCCTATTTATAGGAAATAAATTTTACTATGAAGGTTACTATTTGAAATATTATATTATTTTAGTTACTATGTACTTTTTATTATTATATTATTATAGTTACTATTCATATCTTATTATATTATTTTTTTTTTCCTCGCTTCCCTCGCATCTCTCTTTCTTTTTTTTTTTTGAACCCTTAATACATCGAAACTTATTGCGCATATCATTTTAACTTGATATTTATATCAGAAAAATTTCTAATTGTATAAACTAAGTCACACATATAATATTACCTTATTTTAGTAACTAAAATATAATAAAACAAATTATAATTTGTACAATTATATTGGATGTTACATAAAGAGAACAACAATACTACAGAACTAACATTATAGGTAAAAGTCCAATAAAATAAGAAAAACTCAATCCATAAAAATGAAATTCAAATAAGTAATAGTATTTTAAACTTGTTGGTTAATATTAGTTACTAAAATATTGATAACCTAAACTTTCTCTTAAAAAATTATCATCCAAAATTAAAAACATTATCATCCAAAATTATATGAGTTATCATTCATAACTTACTATTAAGTGTATTGGCTCCTAAATATATTGGCTCCCAATACTTTTTCTAAAAAAAATCATCTAAAAGGTAAAATTTTAATTGAAATATAAAATTTATATAAATTTAATTTTAATATATGGATAATATAAGTTAAATTATTACAAAATTATAATATTTGCATATGTGTATATATATAATGAAAAGCTTTGACAAGAAAGGAATATTGGTAAAATATTTGGGAATTTCCTTAAATACACATTCAACCTTCAAACAGAGGGAATTTCCTTGTATGTTGTTCATCTTCAATTAACATCAACAACTATCATGTTCTCTTCCTAGACAGCCAAATTTATTGTCAATGGACATCAAAATAAATAAGTAAAGGATGTAACAGATTTTGGAGGATTTGATGACTTGATGTTCCATCCATCTTAATCATGCATGGCTCCTTATCATAAAAATAGCCAATGAACGATGATGAAGCTTTTCCCCGGCCGGAATAAGGCTCAATAGAGCTGCTCAAGCTTCTCCAAAATAGGTGCTAAATATGAGAACAAATTAATTCAGCAATATTTTTAGAGTCACATTGTTATCAAATTTATTCTAAATTCTTGCGTTCATAATTTGGATTTGAAATTTAAAATAACTTTTGAAATTTAATTCAAATTAGCCTTTAAAATTTATAATTATTCAAAATAATCTTTTAAATTTAAAATGGTAATTCATGTTGATCTTATTCTAACCAAGAGTTTACGATCGAGTTAAATATTAGATTGACCCTTGAAATTTGGGATCGTGATCAAATTAATCCCGAAATTTAAATGATATCAAATTGAATCCCGAATTTTACTAACATGACTCTCATTTGTCCTTTTGTGGATCTTCGTTAAAGAAATGTTGATTTGTCCGTTAAATATCGTGCTAGAAATCATCGGATATGAGCAAATGTCTTATAAGAAGTGTACCAGTTAAATGATATGGCAAAAATCAATTTTAAGCTCAATTTAGGTTGTCAAATTAGCTTATCAATTATGAGCAAAATTAATTTTTGACACATCATTGAATCATTATTATATATTCTATAAGACATTTACTTAGACCAAATGGTATTTAATGTTGATATTTAACAGCTATTTCATTGTAATAGAGATACACAGAAGAATAAAAAAGAGTCACATTAATAAAAGTCAGGATTTATTTTAACAACATTTAAATTTTAAGGGTCAATTTAATTAAAAATTCGAATTTTAAGAACCAATATATGATGTCAAATTTAAGGAACCATTTTAGAAACTATAGATTTTGAGAGTACATCTAATTTCACGAGTAATTTTGAATTTTAACTGTGATAATTTGTGACAAGATCAGATAACATGATTGATCTGTTAACGACCCTACTATTCTTGGGGTCACACTTGTCAGTTTTGTTAAGGCACTATGCTATAGGCCAATTAAGTTTGTGTTTGGTTTCATTTGTAATTCGAAACAGAGACAAGGACACTTTGGAACTTTCTCCAATCCAATGAGTTTGTGTATGTATGAATGTGCATAAACAAAATAAAGAAAACACAGCAAAACAGCACAAGTGAGGAATTTAGAAAAGCAGAAAAAGCAAAGTCGGCAATAAAGTAAAAGATAGAGAGAAAACTGTGGATAGAAGAACATAGAAAGATGCCTTGGTAATTAACTTATTCTTATGAATCAGAAAAATGCATCCTATGAGCATGCCCTTAAAAATCTTTGTTTCATTCAAATCATGAATGAAAGTTCAAATCCTTTTCCCATCAGGTTGTATCTCTAGAAATATTTTTCTCTTCTTGTGTTAAAAATGCATAATAATGTGCATTATATTTCTCTCTTTTCAAATAAATCTTCATCCACACATTTTCTAGATTCTGTTGATTTTTTTTAAAAAAATAATGAAGCTGCTCTTTCCTGTTACCATCCTAGGTACTATACAAAAAAGAAGGAATTTGTTCTTATATTCTTAGGATCTCTTTAAAATTTGTCCATGTCTCCTATATAACAAGTCAATACAGTTAATTGTAATAGCTAGGTCAATTAGGAATTTTCACTCTAGCTGTATTCGATTTTTTTTTCCTTTTTTAATACATTTATTTTTTATTTTTTTCTTCATAAATAATTATAGATATTACATATATAAAATTATAAATATTAAATTAAATAAGATAAGTTTTTTTTTTTGGTGACAATAAGATAAGTTTTATACTATATTATTTGACTAGCATTGCTCTAATTTAATTTATAATGATTTATTTTTTGTTGTAAATTTTATTCAAATAGTATAATATCATATATAAATATTCCATTGTGCTGTTTATTTTTCTCATTAAATAGTACAAAAATACTATGTATATACTCACACTGAAACCAATTAATTCTTACTGTTAATTCTTTGACCAATGAAACTCTAAACTGAGTAGGTTTTCTAGCTTAGATTAATGTGCTTTATGTACAATTTTGAAAGTCCACTATTCTAGTATCCTACCCCCATTTATGTATTAAAGGACAATAATGAATTGTGAATAATACAATATTTTTAGTAAATCATGGCAGGATAGGATTATTTATGAACAAATGATAAAATTGTGTTTTTTTAAGGTGTTGTTCGAATTCGATATCTCTTATAATAGAAAATGAATAATATCATATAAATTATAATTTATTGACAAATGATAAAATTTTTCAAATATTAAAGAAAATGGTAAAATTTTCTCATAACGATTTATATAAATTATAAAAGAGAAAATATATATAATAAATTTTGGTTTAGGACAATATGATAAATACGAAATCTTAATTTTAATAAAAAAAATCTCAAATTAAATATATGTGATATTTAAAACTAGGTGACTTATACGGTACAGATATAAATGATAAAGATGTAGGTTTTATTAGAAGAATGTGTAGATCCACATCTATATATTATTTTAATTTTTTTTGAGATATAAAGTATAAAATCTGTATTGTAAAAAAAATTTTGATATGTATGAATTTAGATCCGTATCGAATAACTTTTCTTAATACTAATACTTTCTTTTCTCTCTTTCTCATGTATGTGGGTGTTATACACTATCTTGATATGAGTTTATATATTTTAGATAAAGCATACTTTTTCACTAACTTTTACAAAAAAAAAAAAAAAAAATTAAAATTATTCCTAATGCTTAATCTATATCAATTTCACTCATAACATTTGAAATATATTTTATTCCTATCTTATTTTAGTATGTGTTAACTCATCTATTAGTGATAGTTTAATCAGGATTAGTTTTGAAACTTAAGCCAAATAAAATAGGGATAAAAATTATTATTTGAGTTTGATATCATTTTAAACCAAATTAACAAATATAATTAATACATATGAGTCAAATTGAAATTTATATAAACCACTGGATATATATATATAATTGATACAATTTAAACAGTATTATATATGTTTTTAAAACTCCTTAAAATATATTAAGGATAAAAAATTTACATTTCATTGTACATTGAAAAATATGGAGAGGTGTATGTATTAAGGATAATTTTTTTTTTTATCAAAATATGTTAGCAGAAAAACTTAAATTCAAGACCATATATTAGAGAAAAAAGACAGACATTCTTTAAATTACATATGCCTTTCACTTTTTTTCTTTGTTTTAAGTAAATAAAGTAGTAGTATTAAGAGACACTGTAGATAGTAGTTCACACTAGTAGTATAATAATGATTACTTTAGGATGCAATACCCTACCAAATAATAAGAAAGATTGATACAAATAAATAAAAAAGGTAGTTGCATTATAAGTGCTAGTCAATTTGTTCATTTGTCTTATTCAATGTTCTCCATTCTCTTTACTTAATTTGTGGTATAACCTTTTAGAAGTTGGAATTGTACTAATGTTTGTTTTATTGCGCAGTTAATAACAGGACCATCCATCTATTTTAATCCACCATACATGTGATGTGAACATATGTTTCTTTATTTATTTACTTCGTCTTTAATTATGTTGTTATCAACTTTTTAACGCCCTTTCTTTGCTTCCCATTTTATTTTTTGTCCCATTATATATTTATTTAATTTATTTTTTGTTTTTACATCAGGTAAAGTTTATATAACAAGCACTTGCAGTGTCAGAGTATCTTGTTGTATATTAATATAAGGTGCCAAAAGGAATTTGTTGTATGTATTAATGTTAATCTATCATAAGTATGTATTCAACAATTTTATTTTTATAAAATTTACCGGTTGTGTTAACATGGTATTGTTCCATTATTTAGAAATTAAAGTAAGATCAGGAATTATATATTCTTTGTATTTCTAACTCATATCTCTCTCATTTTTAATTAGGGTAATTGAATTTGGAATTGTTATATATATATATATATATATATATATATATATATACCAAAAGATATATTAAGTGAGAAACTCAAAGTGGAATTTGCCTCTTACAATGACAAATAACATGAAGGCGAACCTAATTTGCCTCTTACTTAGGTGAAAACCATGAAAATATCACATTTCACCTTTTACTTAGGTGAATTGGGTGAAATTAAAAAAAAGGTTATATATTAGTAGTTAAAGTTTTTTTTATTTGTTATAAGAAATAATTATTTTAAATATTTTATGTTAAAAGATTTTCCGTATTCAAAAGGCAAACTTCATATGATATAACTACATGCAAACCTAATGCTAAAAATAATATCATGTGTGTCGCATGATTTTTAGCCGATATTAATCAAACTCAAAAGAAACACAAAATAATAATTATAAATGAATTTAATTTTTTTTTTATATTATTGGCTGATTTGTTTTTGTTAGTTTCTATGGTATTCCCCAACTCAACAGGTCGATGATTAATTCATTACGAATCTGAACTCCATTTAAGGATCTGCAGTCTGACCACCAGGCAAACTTAAGTTGGCCTTTTTTTTTAGTTATTGGCACAATAAAAAAGTGATGATATTTGAACAAGTGATTTTGGCTAATCAAGTTCAATCAAGTAATTTATTTCTATACTAAATAGAATATTATTTCGGTATCATATAAAAAATTGTACATAAATAAAGTTTTATTTAAAAAAATGTGTTACCGAAATATAAATTAAATAAAAAAATGTGAAAAAATGAGATCCATTTTTTTTCTGGATACAGATTTTTTGTCAGTAGTATTTTGGGCTTGAGGATGAAGTTGGGCTTTGTTATCATGGTGTGGAAAGAGTTTGTTTTGTGGCTCAAGTATGTGTTTGCTCCGAAACAGTTAGGTGGATGACACATGCAGTTTTGGCGCCGGCACCTGACTATCGGCGCCGCCACAAACTCACCGGAGTTCCAACTTCTTGAGCTTCTGAAACAATGCAGCAGCAACAGCACCGTCCGGCAGGTCCACGCCCAACTGATCGTCAACAACCTCCCCAAACCCAACCACCTCCTCGTGAAGCTCATCCACCTCAACAACTTCCCCTACGCTTTCAACCTCTTCTCTCACATCACCCCTCACCCCAACGACTACGCCTTCAACATCATGATCCGCGTCCTCTCTGCCACGTGGCACAACTACCCCTTCGCCCTCCAACTCTATTACCGCATGCGATCTTTCTCCATTAAGCCTAACAACTTCACCTTCCCCTTCGTCTTCCTCTCCTGCGCTCACTTAACAGCCTTGCGCCATGGCCTTCTGGCCCATGGTTCTGCCTTCAGGCTTGGCCTCTGCTCTGATCACCATACTTGTCATTCCATGATTACCATGTATTGTAGGTGTGGGCAGTCTTGGGATGCACGCAAGGTGTTTGATGAAATTCCTGACAAGGATTTGGTGTCGTGGAACTCGATGATATCGGGTTACGCGAAGGCGGGACTTGCCAGGGAGGCTGTGGAGGTGTTTGGGGAGATGAGGAGGGAGGGGTTCGTGCCGGATGAGATGAGCTTGGTGAGTGTGCTCGGCGCGTGTGGGGAGATTGGGGACTTGGAGTTGGGGAGGTGGGTTGATGGGTTTGTTGTGGAGAATGGGATGGAGGTGAATTCGTATGTTGGGTCTGCTTTGATTAGTATGTTTGGCAAGTGTGGGGATTTGGGGTCTGCTCAGAGGATCTTTGATGGCATGGTTAGAAGAGATGCTATCACTTGGAATGCTCTTATATCTGGGTAACTAATTAACTGTATGCTCTGCAAATTCTGTATATTAGTCATTGCTAGGTTGGATTATATTCTTGTTAATGTTCAATTTCTTTTCATAGTTTGACATCTTAGTAGACTGCAATGAAAACAAATATAATGTTAGAAACAAAAACATCAATGGCATCATCGTGGGTAGATAGCAGATTTGAGAATGGTTGCAGACACTTTATCAGTTATGAATGAATCTTAATTCTTGAATTGCTTTTCCTATATATCAATTTTGTTTTTCATTGATTCTATGATTTGTACATGACAGATATGCTCAAAATGGAATGGCAGATAAATCCGTTTCTTTATTTCATCGCATGAAGGAGGAGGGCATTGTTCCAAATAAAATTACCTTGACTACAGTGCTGTCTGCGTGCGCCATGATTGGGGCTTTGGATTTGGGGAGACAGATTGAAGAGTATGCATCACAAAGAGGATTTCAACATGATATCTTTGTGGCTACTGCATTGGTTGACATGTATGCTAAAAGTGGGAGTTTAGAAAGTGCACAAAGAGTTTTCAATGAGATACCCAGGAAAAATGAAGTTTCTTGGAATGCAATGATCTCTGCGCTTGCTTCTCATGGCAAAGCAAAGGAAGCACTGTCACTATTTCAGTGCATGTTGGATGAGGGTGGTGGTGCTCGGCCCAACGATATAACATTTGTAGCATTGCTCTCTGCTTGTGTGCATGCAGGCCTGGTTGATGAGGGTTATAGATTGTTTGATATGATGAGCACACTGTTCGGATTAGTGCCGAAAATTGAGCACTACTCTTGCATGGTTGATCTTTTGTCTCGTGCTGGTCATCTGTATGAAGCTTGGGATCTCATTGAGAAAATGCCCGAAAAGCCAGATAAGGTCTCATTAGGTGCTTTACATGGTGCGTGTCAAAGGCTGAAAAATGTAGATATAGGTGAACGGGTTATGCGGTTGCTTCTGGAGTTGGATCCTTCAAATTCTGGGAACTATATCATCTCATCAAAAATATATGCAAATTCGAAAATGTTAGAAGATTCAGCAAGGATGAGATTGTTGATGAGACAAAAGGGTGTCACTAAAACTCCTGGTTGTAGCTGGATTGAAATTGAGAATCAATTGCATGAGTTTCATGCTGGTGATGATCTGCATGTAAGTGCTACGGATATATATGGCATAATGGAGTTGCTGTATGAGGAGCTCAAAAGGGAAGGGTATGTCCCCAAAATTGTTGATTAGCTGAAGGAGGATCTGAAAGAGTTGTTTAATCGAAAAAATTACAGAAACTAGCTAACATTTGAACTACATAGAATTCAGCTGTCTCAGCTCCAATTGGGTTTGGTTTCATTAAGTTTGATCTGATGGCACAAATCAATGTTAATAGTGGGTGCTAGGTAACTTAGTATTATTTCATACTTAGATTTGATTTTGATAATTCAAGGGGGACAAAACAAACCTCTACCAGATACATATTATGCTAAAATGCCATACGAAAATGGAAAGGAAATGACTGTGAAATCAGTTTTTGGTGCTGATCTCTTTTGGAGTATCCATAAGCATCATTATCCCCTTTTGACAATTTCCTGAGCAGTAGGGGCAAATCTTGCAAAACAGGTTTGTTTTAGTATAGCTATAAGCTACTGTATGGATATGGAAATCAATTTTGGTCAATGAGATTGAGATCAGGCAAATGATCAGTCTTTTTGGGATGCAACCCAAGATTTTTATATCAATGAGAATGAAAAGAATCACTCATCATTCTATTCCCTGTCTGATGCAACAAGAGAGACTCACTCAACCTTGTCCAATTTCTGAAATTAAACTCTGTATGTTGAGCTTTGTTGTTTCATTTTAGTTGCTCAATGACTTTCAATCTATTTATGCATATATAATGTTTTTGTTGGTGGCTAAATTCTAATTAATTTACCCTCAAAGAGTTTATAAATACTTCAATGTTTTTTTTTTCTTCCTCCAATTACCACGAATAGGTCAAAAGCTGTTGTTCTCTTCAATTATGATTAATTAACTACACCTCTGCATAGCACAATGAAAAAGTTAAAAGACCTAACTTTGTGGGAATGTTATAACTTTCATCATTTTTTTAACATATTTTATTTCTGGAATACAATAATTGCTTTGATAGCAACTGAAAAAACTACAATTGTATAAGAACTCAATACTCTGCTTGCCAATTTAAAATTTCACAATTGAAATATTCCTAATCAGCAAATTAAACAAGTGATGCCATAGTAATTAATAACTAATTAACATATCCTGAAGACCAATCATGTGGGCACTAAACCGCTACAATATATAAAGTAGGAAATAGAATTGCAACTTCAAAATTTATTAGAATATTAAGATTTAAGAAAAGAATATCTGGTGTTGATTTGGTGACTAAGCAGAAAGTGTTGTAATGAGTACTGGTAAAAATATTTTATGTGTGAAACATCCCGAAAAGGTTGCAAGTGTTACATGCATGCATCATTTGTATTGTATTAATTTGTCCATGTTACTATCTTTTGCCACGATTAGCAAACCCCACAAATAATAATAACAATAATAATAATAATAATAATAATCTAAGTGGTAAGAAGTATATAGTCATAAGATCCTTTTAGTTGTTCGAAGCATTGATTAATTAATGACTTTGTCTTAGGGACCGTACCAAACTAATAGTTAGACAAAACACACTAATCAAGGTGCATATACGCTAGTGTCACTATGTATAAAAATTCATCACTAAAACCAAACCATATATTTTATCTACTAGTCACAAATTCATCACTTTCCTTTTCTCCCTCTTTTGAGTTTTGACATCTAGTAAAAGAATAAGCATTTTATTCTTCTATTAAGAGATTTTACATTAAATTTATAGAATAATAAAAAGATTTTCTTTATATGCAAAAAAAAAATATTTTCAAAAAGAAAATTGGTCAAATTCTTTATAATCTCTTGTATATATATAAACAACAGTGCTACAAAACTAACATTAAGGAGCCAATAATTAAGTTATCATCCGAAATTAAAAAATGTTATCATCAAAATAGAATAAAAGTGATCATCCACAATATATAAGTTAGAAAGATTATCCGGTTTCCCGCGAAAACTGTGACATACCGGTATTCTAACGCTTTTAACCGTTCATATTACAAGATCAACGGTTAAAAACGCTAAAATACTAGTATGCCACTGTTAAGGTCGGATCCTTAACATTTGTCCAAAAGACTTTGAATGGGGGGCCAAGATACGAGGTTTGGGACAAGAAGATGTGCTTTCGGTGACAAACCCTACGGCGTGGCCGGAAGTTATTGCCGAGAAGGGGTTGATGTAGAGGTGAGTAACTCTAGAAGCGCGGAATAGGATTATGGGATTCTAGATCTAATAGAATGGGTTAGGTTAAGAGAGTGCGTACCTTGAGAGGGTGGTGCCCCCTGCTTATATAGTTGCGGGTAGTTGAGATCTTTTTGGGATCTGTTAAGATTGCATCATATCTTTCATATTTTAGGTGATTCTTCTTTGTTTGTGGGCCACTTATTTGTGGCCTTATTCCTTGACAATTTGGGCCTTGGAGGTTGGCCCGTAACAGCCACAATTTTCGCGACATACGGAATAATTTTCTTATAAGTTATCATTCGTAAGTCACCTACTATTATCATCGAATTTCTCATATATAAATAATTGAAGAGAACGTGGATGTGGCTAAAGCATTAAGCGTGGCAGTTTCCTTATGTGGCTTGCAATGTTGCAGAGCACCGATCACCCTTATTTTGGAAATGAGAATCAAAGAAAGTAGAGTGATGATTGTGAGTGTGGTGACAAAATAATGCAACTTGCTAAGAGAATATTACTGTTATTATGGCTATATATAGGATAGGATCATTATGTCCCTCCCTTTTGCTATATAATAATAACAATATAGGAGGAGTTGTTGAAACACTCATAATGGATTAGTGGTTTAATTTGTGCTCTCAGCTCACACAAGAGGCAGAAAGTGGAGTGCAGCCAAGGGTGATTTGCCGGCAATTAAATATATATTATTTACCAATAATGCTGAATAAGTGCATCTAAATCAGATACATTCAAATAAAATAGGGTTTTTATAAATTGCTCGGATGATTTAGTTAATTAATTACTTAATAATTCATTTGATTCTGCCGGCGAATTTCCCTTGGCTACATTTCGCTCTCTTCTTCTCATGTGTGATGCTCCATGCATGACTCTCTGATCTGTCTTGCTATGCCAATTCTTCAGTCAGATTAATGCCTCACAAGTGAGTTCTCTCATTTCATCTCATCTCAACCATAAATATAACTAACTTATCTTGTATTTTTTTTTTTTTAATCTAATGTGTAGTTCTACTTAATTATCATGTAAGTTAATATTTATTATTGATTTGTTAAATTAGCAACACTAGTCTTTGATCAATAATTAGGGTTCAAGCTAAGGAAGAATATGATTTGGAAAGTACTTGAGTGAGGAATCTTCTGATAGTCTATGTTATGTACCGGTTTGTATACCTTCTGTAAGTGAAAATTTATTAGTTAGTATCTTAAAGATATTGATTAAGATGTCATTAAGAAGGTGAAGGAATAAGTTTTAGTTTATATATATATATATATATATATATATATATATATATATATATATATATATATATAT
>JASCZI010000418.1:29634-44163 GCA_036250425.1 Stylosanthes scabra
TTGGGTCGGTTCACACTCAAAATTAATTCAACCCAAATCTAAATTTACTAACCCACTCAAATCACTTTCACTTTTATCTTTACACTCAACAATAAGTACCTTTACTTCCTCCTTCAATCTACAAATCCCGATGGCAACAAAAGTTTCATGAATATTCACATTACCTGCTCTAGAAATTTCATCTTAAGAAATAATAATGTTATCTTCTTTCTACATTAAAATTATAAAAATTTGAATACAAAAAATGCTTTAAGAGTATGAAAGAATACTTTTTTTTTATATATAGTTTAGCAAGTCTCAATACAAAAAAATAAAAAGAAAGTTCTAAAGAAAACCAGTACAAGTCAAACAGGAAAAAGTAAAATAGATTACGAGTTTGTTTGGATGTCATTATTTGGCTAAAAAAAGATTTTTTTCTGATAAAGAAAGATCTTTTTAAATTTTTTAGCGTGTTTGGATAATTTCTAATAGTAAAAGTAAAAGCACTAATAAAATAAAAAAAACATATTTTTTCAGAAGATATTTTTACATTTTTTTAAAGATTTTTTTTCGAGGAAAAAAGATGTTTTAACTTAATAAATAAACAATTGTACCCAAATACAATTGACAAATGAAAAAATATTATTACATGAGATACCCAAACACAAAATTACTTTTACTTTTGCCAAAAATCTTTAAAAAAAAGATAACTCTAAAAAAGATCTTTTATAAGAAACTCGCCCAAACAAGCCCTACATCTTCAATAACAAAATTGTTGAGGACATTGTTCAAAAAATTCATTCATAGGAATTTTATATGTAATTTCTTACTTACATTAGTAAATTTTCTTAAAATCTACAAGATGAATCAATAATACGATAAGAGTTATCTTTATAGTAGTAATAGCATGTTCACTATAGTTCAACCTAAATGATCACTATCGAAATAAACCATTAAAAAACTAGGATGAAAGTGCAACCACCTTTGGATCTTCAGAAGCTTGATCTATTTGTTTAAAGCAATTAACAGCAACATTTGAATATGTGACAAAAAAAAAAACAAAATAAAGTTAAAAAGATGATAGATAAAGCACGTTGATAATGCTACTGCCATGATTGGAGTCAAGTGATAGTATCGCGGTCGTGATCGGAGTTCATTGATTATGTTGATGCTGTCACCATGATTGAAGGAAGGCAATCGTACCACCGTTGATTGGAGTTCGTCTAAGCTTGAAGATGATAAAACGACATTGACGCCCCTTCTCTCCCAAGTCATTGATGCTCGTTCTGTCTCAAATTGACGCAACCACCACCGTGAGTGAACGCACTCGAAGAGTAAGAAACTTACATTTTTTTAGATACCTCTGTTGTTTTGTTTGTGGTATCTATTTCTTCATTAATGGAGGATGAAAAACAAGAATTTGGTGAAACATAAGGTACATATGGCGTTTTATTTCCTTATTTTTAATGTATTGATTATATTTGTTATTAATATCATTGGCTACCTAAACTTCCTCTTATATATATATATATATATAAACTTTAAACATTTAATTTTGTTTAAGCTAATCTACCTTCTATAATAATAATATTTTTTTAATATCTCTAATGAAACAGGTTAAACACCCATATTTGTGAGTTTGGATGGGTCAAGGATGAAGAAGGAAAAACGTTGGAGACTTGGTTGAGGATATATTGTTGATGTTTTATTGATATATAGAATGATTGTAAAGTGGATTATTATTAGGACTAGTAGATGAAAAGTTTAGTGGCTTAATAGTTTTTATAAGTTCTAGTATTAGATTTAGATAGTTTTTTTTATTTTTTTATTTTGTTACTATCTGTATTAATTACTGTATTGTGATTCCTCTCAACCAAAAAGATATATATATAATGGTTAGATAGTTTTTTAATCACTGTATTGTGATTAATAAATTCTTTTATTATTTTTATATTTAAATCAATCAATTTCTATTTTTATTTTCTATTGTGTTATGTTTTTTTTTTTTATTATTTTCTTACCTTACTGTACTTCTATTTATTTTTAACAAATAATGCAACAACACCAATTTACAAAGTACGTGATCTACAACTCTTACATTGACTGAGCATCGAGTACTCAAGTAGTGTATATTTTAGTATTAAGATTGAGAAATTTTTTTGGGTTATCCTAGATTAACCCATATCTATTCCTCACTAATTCTAATGCTTTTCACCTGTTAAAATAGTATATATTAGATTTAAAATATTGAAATTTCAAATTATAGTCTTTTTAATATAAATACGGTAAAAGGTGGCGCGGTGGATGACAATGTCTTGGAGAAAGAGAAGGAGAGTGAATTATAACTCAATAATAAATTTAGAAAATCTAAATTAATTAACATTAAATGCATCTTGAAAATATACATAATTTATGAATCATAATTCATTTATGTGTCAATTATTAATCATATATTATGATCATACTTATAATCAAATTATAATCCATAAATTCAAAAAAAGAAGTTATAATGTTGACTTTTGCTTTTTGTTTTATTTTTTATATTATGAAAGAATAATTGAAAGTTTAAGTTAATTAATATAATTTTTTATAAAAATAATATTTTGACGAGCCCAACGAGTTTTATAGGCTTTTTCCAAAGCCTATGGTCTGACCTTTTTAACAAATAAGCTTTATAAAAAGTTCAAGTCTGACCTACTTACTAAAATAAGACGAGTCAAATCTAAGTCTAAAACTAATAGAGCCACGAATCCCGTTGAGTAGCCTGACCCATTTCCAATCCTAGGGTTATATTTGAGTACATTAGTAACCTATATATTTTTTCCTTTTTTTTAAAAAAATAAAATAAAAGTATGGATTTGCAGACAAGATGCATGAGTACATATATATGACAAATCCCAAATTCTCGGATGGAATGTAGGTATTGGATCTGATCTGATCCATGTTCACCACTAAAACCTATACATGATATCGTTGTTTTCAACTTATCTTCTCTAAATAGAGAAATTTTTCGCTTAATTAATTAGATGCTAATAAATTTTTTATGATTTTTTAAAAATTTTTTTTTAAAAGTAAAAGTAATGTTGTGTTTGAGTATTTCATATAATAATATCTTTTTATTTATAGATTGTATTTGGGTATAATAATATAAAATATTTTTTTTTGTTTATTTATTATGTTAAAATATCTTTTTTTCAAAAAACAAATCTTTTAAAAAAAATATATAAAACATCTTCTGAAAAAAGATGTTTTTTTGATTTTACTAGTGCTTTTACTTTTATTATTAGAAAATACCTAAACATGTTAAAAAATATAAAAATATTTTTTTTATCAAGGAAAAGATTAATTTTAGCCAAATAATGTAACACCCATTCTTAGAATACGAAATTCATTACATCAACTGATAAATTGATTGTACGAATACAAGCAAATATACAAATATATGGCTGTCTCCCGTACAATATGAAAATAATAATCTACAGGTTATTTATATATAATCCTATAGAATTAGTACACATAACTATAAAGAGCTTGCCTTCCAATGACCCTTACTGAGCTAAATCTGAAACCACACACAAATACATAGATATAGTGAGAATTTAAAATTCCCAGTGGATAGAAGAAAATCATTTAGTGGTTTCAGCCGTTCTTCACGGAAAATAACTTTGGCTATCACCGTTATATCAAAATAATGCTATGATATGTAATGCAAATGTCTTCATCACATTTTATTTATCTTTTTACTTGATCTGCTTGTCTCACTCATCATATGCCTTTTTAGGGAATTCCCAACCTTTGGTGGATCTCATAACATCATGACAACAAAGCAGAATCACTTTGCTAAGTAGGGATGATAGGCACACTAGCCCGCTACACTCACCTTAGCACAGCCAAGTCTTAATAATTTATTTACTTTTATTTGCGTTGCTAAGTAGGGATGATAGACACACTAGCCCCCCACACTCACCTTAGCACATGATTTTAAAGCATCATATTAGAGATGTTAATAATCGTAAATGATAGCAACAACAACAATAACAATAATAGTAATAGTAATAATAATAACAGCAATTATTATAACAATTATAATCATACTAGTAGTATTAATAATATATCATTATAATAATATTTATAACATAATATAATAATATTATTAGATTAGTAATAATAATAATAATAAAATAGCTAGATTAGTTAATAACAATAATAATAAGTAATTAGAATATTATTATTGTCATATTAGCAATAAATTCTATCATTAAAATAGTAATAATTATAACATGATAATATTAGTGATGGATTAGTAGTAATAATAACAATAATACTAATAATATAATAGTAGTAATAATAATAGCATGATAATAAATATAATAATAATAACAATAATCACAATAATAATATTAAACAGACCTGGCGGTAATCCGCACTAGTCCAAATAAATAATGCAAGAAAATAATATCACAATAATAATATTAAACAGATCTGGCGGTAGTCCGCACTAGTCCAAATAAATAATGCAAGAAAATAATATTAATGATATACGATAGTCAGAAAGTAAAAAAAATATCTACCTTAATATCTTGTACTTTTTTTTCTATCTTCCTAATCTTTTGTTATAAAACTAAGGCTATAATAGAGGGAATAAGAGAAGGAGCTAGAGAAAAGCTATAGAAAGCAAGAGAGAGAATTTCTTATTAATTTCTGAATATGAAATACTAATGAAATCATAGCCCTATTTATAGTTTTAAAGTTTTACTGTGCATATTACTATTTAGAATATTATATTATTTTAGTTATTATGCACTATTTACTTTTATATTATTATTTTTCTTTCCTCATGGTGCATGCATCTTTTCTCTTTTTTTTTTTTTTTTTTACATAGAAACTTATTGCGTATATCATTTTAGCTTGATATAGACATTAGAAAAATTTCTAATTATATAAACTAAGTCATACATATAATATTATCTTATTTTAGCAACTAAAATATAATAAAATAAATTATAATTTGGGCAATTATTTTGGATGTTACAAATAATAACATCCAAACAAGCTCTTAATCATACATTAAAATAAATTATTTTTTCTAAAGTAGAACTAATCTCTTAATCAGTATTCTATAATATAAGGTCAAATTTAAAAACGATTTTATTTCACCACATCACATTTTAAACTCTAAAAACCAAGGTTCTGAAAACCGGACCGAACTGGCCGGTTCGATCGGAAAAGGGAACCGGCCCTTTGTTCGGTCCGGTTCATTACAAAAACCGGCTAGCAAAAGAGCAGTAAAAAACTGGTCAAATCGGCCAAAAACCGGTAAAATTGGATTGATTCTTTGCCAGTTTTTATTTAAAATAATAATAATAATAATAATATATTTTAATAATTTTATAATAATTTTAAATTATTTTATTATATATTTAAGTAAATCGATCAGATCACAATTTGGTTTCAGTCGAATCTTTAAACCTTTGAACCAATCACTCCGCCGGTTCAATAACTGGTCCGATTCTCTTAACCTTGCTAAAAACACTCTCCATGTAGATGTTTGTTTATTCTTTATTTTGGATGAAATTTTAAATTGAATAATTCTATTTGCACACCAAAATAAGCCATCAAAATTAGCCGCTAGCGTATAATACGTATTGAAATATAAAATACATACGTAGTTTAACTCATTTTTAATATGTATTTTATATTTTAATGGGTATTATACCTAGTGACTGATTTTAGTGGCTGATTTTGATGTACACCTAGTATAATCCTTTTAAATTTGTTGTAATTTACTACTCTTAAGTCTTAACAAGAAGCCCCTTGTTAAAAAGTTAAAATTTTCAGTTCATCTATAATATATTTATGAAAAAATAATTATTTTTACGATAATATTATATGTATATTTATTTTGACCAATTAAATTATTTATTTTAATGTTAAATAAAAGATTATTTCATGTCAAATAATAAAAAAAACATCAACTATTTAATATTAAAATAATATTTTATTTGACTTAGAATAAATAATTTATTAGACTTCCTTGGACAAACTACGGAATTATTGTTATTTTTAAGCTATTAGCAAGCAATTGTAGCAATATTTTTTTGTTTTTTTTAGTTGCTTCAAATCTCTTTTCTTTCATTCATAATAGTTGTATCAGCACCGAATTCTTCGTAGTTAATTTTGGTGTTTTTTGGTAAAATAAAGTTGAAATAATTAATCGTTTGCTTCTGCAGCAGATGGCCCATCACCGTTTTGGGGTGTGGCAGGCTGGCAGCCCATGCATCCATGGACCATTTTGCTTTAGATAATATCTCTGTTATAGTTTGGACTCGGGGCATGATTTTTAGTATTTTTTTAATTAAATAAACACACTCTAAACTTAATTAATTCATTTTTTGGACTTTTTTTGGCTTATTCCTTGGAGTTTTTCTAGGGTACCACCCCTACTTATTCCTTCTCTCATATTGAAAGTCTACTACCGCGGGTTGGAGGGCAGTGGTGAAATTAATAGAGAAAAAAAAATGTTTTGCATATACACAGAGAATCAACAAAAGTGTGATTGGTGGCTTCAAGGATAAAAAAAAAAAGTGAATTGATATCGATGTAATTTATGTTTGGATATATTTTATCAAACATGATTTTCAAAAAATAAATATTATTTAATAATGTGTAGCTAAAATTGAGTTAGAATGTAAAATTTGAAAGAAAAAAAAAAGTTAGGAGTGAGGATGTGGGAGGAAAAAAGTAATTTCAAAGGGTATATATATCTACACAATATATCTCATTATAGGAAAAAAAAGACCTATGCTTTTGTTTTTTAGCATAAATATTGTTCTTGTCTATCATGCATATTACCCCATCATGAACATGGAAATGATGGCAACCACATTCTTAGAATCTGCTATGCTCATGCACTATCACCGTTTCTAATCTCATTCTCCAAGTCAATTGTCGGATATATATATATAAAAAAATTATTTACATATTAAAATTAACTATCAAAATTAATTATTATATATTTATATTGTTTAATTTATTTTTATTATGCATTTCTTATCGATATGTGTATTTTATACTTTTTTGATAATTAATTTTAAGATACATCTACCATAATAATTTAATAATTGAAGCCTTTTGCCCACTACTACTACCCTTTCAATACTTCAATTCTCTATTTTCTCTCTCTCTGAGACATGATTAATATTCTGTATTCCAATTTATTAATATATATATGAAAGAAAAAAAATACAAATCAATTTGCAGCGTTCTTTATGTGTTTTGGTATCTTGCATTGGATGCATGAGGCTTTACCTTTTTTTTGAAAAAAAAGTTAGATAATTATAAACAAATTAAAATAAAAAAAGAGAATATATATATATAAAAGGAAGAATAGTAGTTTTACATCCGTGTAAGTGATTTACATACCCTCATTAATAACCATTAACTTCACAATTATCTAAAGATTATTAATATTTTTTAAAAATAAAATCTTTATTTTTGATTTGAGGTAAATCTAGTGACTATATATATGATAATAAAAAAATAAAGCACCGTTCAATCTGAATGATCTATCGCTCCTCCCTTATATTATTCCATATCCATGCCTCATTTTCCCCCCTCTATATAAGCATGCAATAAGGCTTCATTTTGAGTCACAAAAAATATTGAGCATTAATATATGTTCATTAAGAAAACATGGATGGGCATATGATTGCCCTAATTTATTTTGGTTTTAGAGTACTTGCAAGAGGAGGAGAGAGTTGATTGCAGCCAAGAATGACTTGCCGGAATAATATATAAATTAATTAGCTAGCTATAATTCTAGTTTAAAGGATAATTTCGGCAAGTTGTTTTTGGCTACATTTGATTCTCTTCTTTTATTGTGAGACTCTACAACCCTTCAAATTTTGTAAGGTGCTTCATGATTTGGCCTATGTACATACCCAAGAAATTAAGCTAAGGTACGCATTTATGTTGTGATAACTAGTATAGATTAATTAAGAAAATGCTCTCTTGATTTTGTTTATGGATACTCTTTATTTTATTTTAATTTATTTTACTCACGAAAATATTTTTTATTGTGAAAATTAAGGTGGTGAAAATTATTTTAATTATTCGTGGTAAAATTTATAGCCCTAAAAATATTGCAACCTTTATAATTAATCACTTCAGCACATCCTTTCGCAGGAGGCATGCGGTTAAAAAAAAAAATCAGATTTCAAGAAAATCTTACATTATACAATCATTATGATGTAAGGTTTTAATTTTAGTGTAAAATATTTAGAAATATAAACAAATTTTTCTAACCACACATCCTTTTTTATTTTAAGTGGTTAGCTGATCCGTTTTGACTCACACTCCGCTAAAAGAATATATAGCTAAGTTGACACAGATATAAGAGGGTCTGTGAGTGCTCGTTAACATTTTTTTTTTTGGATTCGGTTCTTCCTAGAGAATGAAAATGTAGTTTGCTTGCTTGGGAGGGTCACCCACTTTATTTTTTCGGCATTTAAGAAATTAGTCATTAGACTTTCGATCCGGTGAATATTTATTAATTACTATTGATTCAATTATTAATTTAATTTGGTTATGCATACAACATCTTCAATTGATGAGATCTCTATACATGCATACACTATTTCATAATTGCATGCAATGCATGCTTTAGCCGCAATCAGTTACAATTATTAAATGGCTACATATCACTTTCAACGTAAAAGAATGAAAGAAACGACTAATTATTGAGATTCCATCACCATGATATTATGATGATGGCTACGTGGTTAGATGTATGTAAATTATTTGAGAACATAGGAAAAATATATATTTCAAGTACATGACCGTAAATTAAGAATAACTTAGGAATATAAATGAGAACTACTTAATTAGGAGACAAAATAATGATGTTGTTTTGTTGGCCTAATCATTCAGCAAGAACATCTTAAAATTAATTAATTACTAATGATGTTATTATGATTAGCGAATTCAACTGAGATATAACAATTAATTAATTATTGTACATGTTTGGGAATTTCAATTACTATTTGTTATATTCTCTATGCAATTAGTAGTGACCTATTAAATCGATGTTTGGAACATATTCACCGTTTTATTTTTCTCGGCCTTTGTAAAAGAAATTAAGAAACCGTAGAGAATATGTCTTCCCCTACCTTTAATTTATTATAAGAATCAAGACTACTAGTTAGGTAGCCGCAATTCCTCAACAAGTTAACTATTCTTATTGTATTATATATATGGACATAGATTCATGTTGTTGTGTTAATTAATTGTCCTTCTTTTGTTTTCTTTCATCAAGTGATGGGTTAAGGAAGAAGTTAAATACTATACTATTAGGAATGGAACGTGTTCTTAACTAGAGATATATAGGATTATTTCTTTAGCGGCATAATATGAATTTGTAAGATCAAGATTTATTGCAAATTTCTTTGTTCTAAGACTTCCATATCAGTAAGGGGTGAGGTCAACGCCATTTAAGAGATATTAGGATTAGAATAAGATATTTTTTAGAAAGTGTTGTCTCGTATTTATATAGTTTTAAGTAGGGGTGTCAAACGGATCGGTTCATCCCGCCTCGTCAAAAACTCCGCCTATTGTGGCGGTCTTAAAATCCCATCATGCCCCGCCTAATGACGGATTGACGGGTTGGCCCTACCTATTTTTATTTTAATTTTTTTTTAAATAATTAAATTTATTAAGAAAAAAATTATATAATTTCACAAATATTTCAATAAATTATAATATTTAACTAAATATTATCCAAAACATTTAATTAATCATGACTTTTTTTAATATAATTTTAAAAAATTTCAATAACTTATAATATTTTTTACTAATTAACTAATTATTTTCTTAATTCTTTAAAAAGTAGCAGAAAAATGAGACCCAGCGAGCTAGCCGCCCCGCCCCGCCAAAACCCGCAAGCTAAACGGGTAGGTTAGGCGAGTTTTCTAATTAACGCGGTCTTGAAATTCTAACCCGGCCTGCCTTTTTCAACGGATTCAGTAGGTCGGCCCAGCGGATTTAGGCCCATTTGACACCCCTAGTTTTAAGTAGTTAAAATCAGTGAGATCTTTACACTGTGATCTTATTATATTCTGTTAAAATATGCTCTTGTTTCTATTTAACCAGACTTCATTTGCAGACCCAAAATAGAATTGAGTTAGCCTATTGGACTCTCCGTAACAGAGTGCATATGGATGCAATGTATCAATACTATAATAGTCGTCTAAGCTTCAATTTTATTAATTAGAAGAAACAATTTATTATATAGTAAAGAATGTATTATAGTTTTTATTTATTAGTTATTATTTATATTTAAAGTATTTTGTGTATATTTCATTTGTGTACTATTATTGTATTGATCCATTACTCAATGATGAATTATATACTACAACAACAATCATTCATCAAGATAGAGGTTCTGATAAGGAACTCTCCGACCTTATTATAATTCGAAATTGTCATTTCATTTCGGCTACGTGCTCTACGAAAAAGGGGTCGAATAATAAATTATATCATCAACGAGCTGTAAATTTAAAAAACGTAATTAATATCGGAACTCTATTTAAGAATTCATTTATAATATTTGTTTAAGTGAAAAAATAAGTTAATCACTTGATCGAATTTAAGTTGGTTGTTGATTATTTTTAGTTATTAATTTCGTTACTTTAGGGTTAATGTATAGCTTGACTATGTTGTTACTCCTACTTCTTTCTTAGTTGATGCAAGTTTTTATTTCATTAATTGTGTGTTTCTAATAATTCTTGATGCATTTGTGATTTAGGCACTCAATTTAATCTAGCTAGGACGATTCATATATATCAAAATAAACCCCCTTCTGCAAAATAATTTATTCAATTTAGTATCTCAAGAGAAAGAAATCTGTTGGGTTTTGTATGTGATTTCTAGAATATGTGGTAAAAAAAATTCACTGATGAGAACAGATTGTGAATACATAATTCTGCAGCATGCATCCATATGCCAACCGTGATTTTACTGCTTCGACCGTCGAGGGCGTATTGCTAGAAAACGAGGCAAAGTTCCTGCACTTGGTAAGTGGTCGACCTAATTAATTAAATAATTATAAAATAATTCATGATTGGGTCCACGTTTTCAAATTGGATCCACTATGTATCAAAATTGCTATCCATCCTGAGAATTTACCTTAAAAAAAATCATATTCATTGGAAAATTGTTATTTTCGAAAATGCTACAACAATATTTGTTCCTTCATATTTTCGCAAATCACTTATAAAATTTCTATTCTTGAAAAATTTAACCTCATTGCAAATTATATTCATTTTATTTTAGCCCAAATTCACAATACGAATTAGTTTGCAGCAATTTCAACCAATACAAATTAAAACTTGGTCTAGTTTGCAGCAATTTCAACCACTAAGAAGAAGTTGGGAAATGTCAAAGTAGTCTTATCCTTAACCCTAAAGATGCGGGAAAAAAAAAAAGAAAACCTTACTACTCATCAACATGTGGATTAGACTACTAGTTCAATTTTTTAGTGTTCAATTGAGTATATTAGGATGTGTTTAATTTGTATTTTTGTTTTTAGTATTTTTTACTGAGAATTTTATGAAAAATAAAAAAATAGAAAGAAAATAAAAAATAGAATTTTGCTATTTTTATTTTTTTTCATAAAATTATAAAAATTATATTGGAAAATATCGAAAGAAACTTAAAAAAAAAATAAATAAATAAGAGAAGACAAAGGAGGTTTCCATTACACCAAACCTTTTAAAGCTCTCCAAGAAAAATCGCTAAAAGTGAATTTGAGACAAAATATTTTTCACATATCACAATCTCTTTCATCATCTTATTCACTTGCTCCATAGCGAATAAGATGTATCATTGTACATCTTTATACATTTTATTTATAATATAAAAAATATAAATATCAGTACAGAAAAACTCAAAAAACACATGAATATAATATATGATAGCATAAAAATAATTATATATAATACAAAAATAGTATAATTTAATACATAAATCAAAATAAAAGAAGAAGATAATGAATTATAGAGATATACAATAGTACATACATGTAAATTAATTCATATATGTATATTGGCTCATATTTTTATCACGGTGTCTTACATGATTGAAAAAGAAAATAGATTAGAGCCAGAAAGACTTCGCCGGATGCATAAGCTCCGGCAAGTCATTCTTGGCTCAAATCTACCCCCTCTCTCTTCATGCGAGACACTTTGATATCGAAAATAAATAAAAGAACAAATTGTATATATCATATATAAATAAGGAGATTTAGTAGAGAACAAGTCTCATCTATCTCATGTTTCTACTCATTGCAATGCAAAGCTAGAACTGTTTCATATGTCTATTTATAAGCTTCCAAAGTGCACGTACCTATAGAGTTGTACGTAGATATATCATATATAGAATTTATTAAAATTAAAAAAAAAAAACAATGAAGATATGTTTCAGCCCACTTCTCCACCAATGGGATTAAGGCGGTGGAAATTGGAAGAATTGCTATTGGTTTATATGTGGGAATAGAATCTCAAAAAATGGGTCCATTGAGTAGTGAGCATACTTTTGTGGTCAATGGAATTTGTTCTTACATTAAATGGATAGAAGAGAGGAGGGACCAAAGAAATTAAAGAAGTAATGAGGATTTTTCTTTATGCAAGAATCGGGTTAGTTTGACCAAAAAGTTTGTTGATGATATGATATTCACATTATCCCTATATCAATGATTGTGTATGTATGTATATGTTGATTGAGTCAAATTAATCAAGTGGTATATGGGTGTTATTTTTAGAGATGATCTATAGCATGTAATCTTTTAATCCAACAATTGGTTTTATATAAGCTAAATAAATAAAAAATTATTTAACGGTATAACATTTATTTAAATTGGTATCTATATTATTTAATTCAATGCATGTTACATGACCAATGTAATAAAATTTATTATTTTGGGCCAACACTTATTAGTTATTAACAATCTATAAATAAAATATTTGTCAAAATATTGGTTAATATTGATAAGAAAGTATTGGTTGGTTTGCGTTTTCATTTTTTATTTTCGTTTTCAGTGTTTTTTGTTTTTTGAATTTTATAAAGAGAAAAGAGAAAATCGCGAAAATAATAAAATTTTTTAAAAAATAAAAAACACTAAAAATGAAAACAGAAAATAAAAACACAAATCAAAGACAACATAATTTCTTAATATTTTTCTTGTAGATTTGTTTAGAAATTAAAGTAATAAAAAAGGAAAAGCATATATGATATATGATATATATATTATTCTTGAAAGCAGGACCAAAGGCAGGAGAATAGTATCCCTGAACAGGTATTAACATGATTGGCTTTAGGTTATGGCATTGGGTCACCGATCATGGAATCATACTCTTTATTGTATGTTCATTATTTTGCCCTAAAGCAGATGAGACAGAATATCAGGGAGGATCCTACACTTATATGTGAGCCACATATATATTGATATATATTACCTAATAATCCATCATGGGTTATGCCACCAATATAAATTAAATAAAGTTAAAATAATAAAAAATGCTAAGTAAATGAAAAATCAAGAAAGTAAAAATCAATAGAAAGTTGATTAGTTGATACTTATACGTTATTAGGTTAAAAATTTTACAATTTAAATTATATTACGATTTAACGTTTTATATATTTATATTACTCTTTTAATTTCACATTACGATTTAATGTTTTATGTATTTATATTACTCTTTTAATTTCATGTAAAATCTCAATTATCTCGGCTCTTTATAGTTTTGAGATTCTAAAATCTTATTTAAAAAATTATAAGAAAAGATCCCATGTGTATATAACCATAAAACATGACTAAGTAGAATTCTCCGATGTGGGACTTCTAGCTTAGTGTACTTTTCAAGTTACAAAACCATTTCTAAAGTCTTTGTTGTGGAGTTCATTCTAATCAAAATATATACAAATATATTACAAAAAAATTTACACTTTTATATTCTTCAACACTCTCAACCACAAAACTAGAAGAAAGTCTAGGGTTTAAGATCTTACACTTCAACCACAAAACTCTTGACTCCTATCCATGACAACACTTCAACCTTTGACAATTTATACTCCTCTAAAAATATAGAACAACATCACCGTTAACCATATCAACAACTCCCATTAAAGAACATCACAATCACCCTTATGGTATAGCCATGACATTGTGATTGTGATTGTGATCTTCCATATTTGCACCAATATAAACTATTCTATTACGATTTTTTATGTTCAATATTAGATCGTCTTATTATGTAAATAATTTTTCTCTGATATTTCATATAGTTAGAATTGTAATTCATAATGACTTCAATCTTAGAGTGTTTTTTGCAAATACACTGTCTAATCTTAATTTGATTTCGACCACAAACATTGAAGTGATTCGGACAGAATTCTGTTAGTCACGTAGCACGGATACTCAAGAGGGGGGTGAATTGAGTATCTCAACAACAATGAATAATTTTTGCGGAAACGTAAATATCTAAGAATAATGAACAA
>JASCZI010000420.1:3684-15078 GCA_036250425.1 Stylosanthes scabra
CTACTTCCATACTTGCTCCCATTTCATCCAGGTTATTGTTCTTTATTCTATTTGTTTATCTATTAACCTGTTCAGAGAGTGAGTACATAAACTAAAGGATGGGTAAAAATATTTCCGGTTTAGGTACAACTAGCCACTTAAGTGGTTATCAATGTTAGATGAGCTATTACATAAGGGATAGATTTTCTCCAAGAGTTCATTTTTCTTCCATGCTTTACAGTTGAGTGTTTCTTGTTAGAAAGTTTACAAATGGATCAAGTGTTCCTATATGACCAACTTGTGTATATTAGTTTGAACAATGATAGTGAGAACTCCTTTCAACTTAAAACACAAAACCTGATCTTGTTGCTGGAGAAATAAATATATCATTTTAGGTTGATTTATCTTAAACACTGTTTAATTTTACATGTATTTTTAACTTAAAATAGTTTATGATTTTGTGCTGCACAGGAAGGATGTGGTGTCACTGTAGGATGGTCTATCTGCCCATGTGCTACTTATATGGCAAGCAGTTTGTTGGTCCAATCACACCAACAGTGTTAGCTTTGAGAAAAGAGCTCTATAACACACCATATCATGATATAGACTGGAATAAAGCTCGCAATTCGTGTGCTAAGGTTAGTGATGCCTGAAAGTTGAGAACATTTCGAGCATTGTCCACACTTGGAATTTTCTGATGTAGTTAGCGATTGCATGGGAAATAGAATCTTCACTTGGTTCCTCATATTGTTTTCTTTCTTTCATCAAAACCATATCTTAATTATCCTGTTGAATTGATACCAGAACTTATCCAAGCAAAACTGACTACTATTGTTTATGCCCACACAATACCATCTGCAGTGGCTGCCATTACAGGCTTCTTTGTTTGGTACCACCTTATCAACCAAGTAATTACTAGGATGCAGATACTTCTCATATGCTTATCATTGTCCTTAGAGTAAGTTTGATGCCATTGTAAACCACCACTATAGCATGTTACCTCCTTGAAGCTCTGATTCTCCCAAAAGCTTCATCTGGTTGGTGATAGAGCAATAATGGTTTTATATATTTAATATCCTCTGTTGTTTGAATCCTCCTTGGCTTGAAGCATGAATATTGCAAAGGCTCACTCCATTTTGTGATGAAATTAAACTGTGTGGAATAATGTAGGGGGGAATGTCACTGTTGGGAACTTTATCACTGGGGCATTGAGAAATCAGCATTTAATTTTCATTAAGATCGTTAACTACCAAACAATTATCTTTGTTTTCATGCAGGAAGACTTGTACTATCCTCATCCATTCATTCAGGATGTTCTTTGGGCCACTCTACACAAGGTTGTTGAGCCCATTATGATGCATTGGCCTGGAAAAAAGTTGAGAGAAAGGGCTCTAAAGACTGTAATGAAGCATATACACTATGAAGATGAGAATACTCGGTATATTTGCATAGGTCCTGTAAACAAGGTAACTCTGGGACAGGAGTCTACAAGGTTTCCCTGCAACTATTCATTGTTTTTTAACTTTCCACCCTTTGAGTTGGGGTACTAGAAATCTCTTTCTGTTCATCTTTGAGATACTTGCTTCTTTGATGACCAAAGTAATTGGTAGGATTTCGTTACGTATTTATTTAATTTTACTTTGTTATTTTTACACTGTGTGGTTGATTATATTTTTGGTGGATGCCTGGGCACCCCTTCATTGTTGCTGTTATATTTTATTTTATATTTCCAGCTAACTGGGGACTTGGTTAGCAAAAATACTGACAGTTTTATTTATTTATTTTGGGGATAAAATGAAATACTAATTACCTTGTTGATGTTATTATGCATGGTTCTCAATCAGGTGTTGAATATGCTTTGCTGTTGGATAGAAGACCCAAATTCAGAGGCCTTCAAGTTGCATCTTCCAAGGCTTCATGATTATTTGTGGATTGCTGAGGACGGCATGAAAATGCAGGTGCACAAATTAGTCAACCTATTTTCTCTTGTCAGAGTGATCAGAACTTGTTTTTGATGCAATTGGACATATTCACAGATGATTAGGAAAGACATGGGCATAAAATTGATCTCTATATGATTCAAATTAAAATTCGTGAAACTATTGTCGCTGCATTATTGAGCTTTTTCTTAAGGTCATATGATAGTGTCCATTAAAGCTTACATCATGAAATTTATGTGTAACCATTTTTTGTTGCAGGGATACAATGGAAGTCAACTATGGGATGCTGCATTTGCTATCCAAGCAGTTATTTCATCTAACCTCCTTGAAGAATATAGCCTAACTATTAAAAAAGCTCATTCATTTATTAAGAAATCACAGGTAACTTTTACACTTATTACTATTGTTGCATTGGTTCACCCCAGTTGATCAACATCTCTCTCTTTTTCTTGAAAAAGGTGTTAGAAGATTGTCCAGGTGATCTTAATTATTGGTACCGTCACATTTCCAAAGGAGCTTGGCCTTTTTCAACTAGAGATCATGGATGGCCAATATCCGACTGCACATCCGAAGGACTAAAAGTAATTATTGATTAAAAAAAAATTTGTACTTGCTTATTTTATTCTGCCACTTTGTTAAATATGCTACTTTTCAGGCTGCTTTGTTACTCTCCAAAATTTCACCAGAAATTGCTGGTGAGCCAATCCAAGCAGAGAGGCTATATGATGCTGTGAACGTCATTCTCTCATTGCAGGTAATAGACTGGTCATGACTGAAGCTAAGATTATCTGAGTAGTTTGAGCAAATATTGATAGATTGGTGGAAGAAGATCTTCATGTAGTCTTTTTCTTTCTTGTAAAGATACCCTATCCTCTCTCTATTTAACCTTTTCTTTCTCATTATTTCGTTTATTTTTTCTATCAATTTTTTCTTTATTGTTGTTGTTATTATTATTATTATTTTAAATATTTTGTATGTCTGACTGTGATTGACAGTGGATGAGCAAATAGCTACTTTAAAATCTGTTGAGTCTGTTTGAAGAATCAATGTTATTATCCAGAGACGTATTTATTTATTGAATTTCCCCAACTATGCAGAATAGCAATGGTGGCTTTGCGACGTATGAACTTACTCGATCATATAGCTGGCTGGAGGTAACTTCCTTTTATGAGTAATTGGAAATTCGCCTACTTGAATTACATCATGTGAATAATAAAGGATAACCAATCTGCTACAATGTAGCTAATTCTCCATCTGCCATCTGTCCCCAAAAAATCATTCTCAATTTGTCAAGCACATGTATTTGAATTTTGAAGCTATGCCACAAAAGCTACTACTTTTAAAATTATTGTTTGTGAACAAAACTTTTTGGCCTTTCCTCTAGATTTTGGAATTACAGCTGACTAGTTGATCCTGAAAATTTCATAAGTTGATTTTAGATTAAGATTAGATACACATTGTGGTAATGCTTTCTCTTTTGTAGATAATAAATCCAGCTGAAACTTTTGGCGATATTGTTATTGATTATTCGTAAGTTATCAAATGCAAAACCTTTTCATTCCTCTTCCTATCGCTTGACCCCATCATTCAAATCTTAAATTCCTTTTAACATTTCCATTTTCTATATGCTATAGTTATGTGGAATGTACATCAGCCTCTCTTCAAGCATTGGCATCATTTCGGAAATTATATCCCATGCATCGTGCAGAAGAAATAAGTCGCTGTATTAAAAAAGCCACTGCATATATTGAAAAAGCTCAAGCTTCAGATGGATCATGGTTTGCTCCTCCCTTTTGGGAAACCACTATTTTTAAGTTTTTCTATTGATTTGATACCTGATTTATGCATTTGTGGTTCTGCTCTCTTTCTTTAGCTTGAATGGGACTTTGTTAGTTTAATGGACCACTAAACCTCCCAACTCTTCTTAATAGGTATGGTTCATGGGCAGTTTGCTTTACTTATGCCACATGGTTTGGGATATATGGGTTGGTTGCTGCTGGAAAGAGTTACGATGATTGCCCAGGCATTCGCAAGGCTTGTGAATTTCTGCTGTCTAAGCAGCTTCCTTCTGGTGGCTGGGGAGAGAGTTATTTGTCTTGTCAAAACAAGGTTAATTTTGCTGGTTCTTATGCCAATATAATTTATTTTTCTTCTTAGAAATCCATAAAACTACTCAGAATTTGCTTGTGAGAGAGTCTGTTCTGAGTACTGCATGCATATAAACATTATAGTTGCCGAGATTATAACTTTTTGGGAAGTGTGTAGAAAGGAAACGAGAGTAAAAGATGATGAATTATATGAAACTGATATAATTTTTATATAAGCATTGCATTTTATTCTTAAGTAACACTCAGTGAGAATACTGTATTACTTTCAGGAATCTAAATGCTGAGATTTATAGTTATCTTTCTCCCAATGTCTGTTTTCAGGTGTATTCAAATCTTGAAAACAAGAGGGCTCATCTTGTAAACACTTCGTGGGCCTTGCTGGGCCTCATTGCTGCTGGACAGGTATAAAGCAAAAATTTGCTACTTTTGTGATGCTGCCATGGTTTTGAATTGATTAATTAATTTATTGTTGCTCAAAATCCATTCTTCTTTCGCAGTATAATAATTTATCAATTCGACAGTTTTTGAAAGACTTAAATAGTTTAAACATGGCCCAACTGTGTTGATGCAACGCTTTTCAAATTCATGTTATCTTGCATTTGTCTTGTCATATGATTTTCGCATGGAATGTAAATGTGTGAACAGGTCAAAAGAGATCCACAACCATTGCAGCGTGCAGCTGCATATCTGATAAATAACCAGATGGACAATGGTGACTTTCCACAAGAGGTATTGACTTCGATACTGCATATCTTGCATTCTTTTTATCATTTAAGTCGTTAAAATACCTAAAGAAATCAACTAAATCTTTCTTGCTGTTCTCTCCTGTTAGGAAATCATGGGGGTCTTCAACAGGAATTGCATGATCACTTATGCTACATACAGAAACATATTCCCTATCTGGGCGTTGGGCGAATACCGACGTCATGTTCTGCAGGCTCGTTAATCTTGCTCCCTCGGAAGCAGTCTGAGCTGTTTCGGTCATAGATTTTAATTGTTTCCATGATTCCCTTCTCGAACACTTGATGACTAAATTAGTTTGGTAGTAGGCTTTACAAAATGCCAACTTGTGGAGTAGTGCAATGTTAACTAATAGAGTTAACTGAGTATAGAATAAGAATGTTTTGCTAGAGTTCAGTTCATAGAACAATAAAGATAGTAGTAAGATACAATAAGTAATTTGACTAATTCGTGGTTGAATGTGTGTTCTTCCACTGGTTTGTGTGAAAGATGCAATTGCAAACTACGCTTCAGCTCATTTTCAACATGTTTAGTAAAATAGAACCATGTAGAGCTACATTTTTGACATCTTGTTTTTGCCTCAAATTGTTTACTTTCTTGATGAATCTTCATACTTTGACAACTTCAAACAATCACACTCATAACATCTAACTACTCTCGTGATAAGATAAAATGGTGAGTATATAACTATATATCAGTCACGGTAGTGTATAGTAAAATTTTACAATCAATACCACTACACATTCAAGTAAAATGTCCTACCAAGTCAAACCAAGTAAAATTAGATCACTTTCACTACCAACGGCGTACACCACATGCGCCTTTACCAACACGCCTAGAGAAAAAAAAAATCGAAAAGCTGAGGATGGTTACGAAGAAACGGAAGAAAACATTCACTCACTCACACACTCACTCACACGCAAAACTCGCACATTCAATCACAGAAAAAACCGCTAAGAAGTTCGAAGAGCATTGAAACAAAGTTCGAAGCAAGAATCGTTGAACTCGACTACACGAAGAAACGTAGGAGAAAAACCGCAGACCAAAACTCGTTAGGGTTGACCTAAATCAAGGTTAGTGTAATCTTTGTTCTGATTCTTCCCAATGTTAATGTTCCTTCCAATAATGTGTAGTGAGATCCGTTTCCTTTTGATAATGCTGGGTTTGTTGGTGAGATTCATGTGCGATCCCGTATGCACGATTCCGTTTCTGTTTTTTTATGGAATCCGTTTCTCTTTTGTTGCGGGTCACATCTTTAAAACGTTTCTATATTTGATTGTTGAATTTCGATGAGAGTATAGAGATGCATGTGCGAAATCTATTTCTCTTTTATCTTCAGAATGCGTCTCTTTTTTGCCACCAAATCCGTTTCTTTTGTTGCTCGTTGCTCTGTTTATATGTTTGAAAGAAATATGTTTCTATATCTGTTTTATAACCGTTTCTATATCCTTTTTCTGTATCCGTGTCTCTTCTGAAGTTAGTTATCTTGCCTTCCATATCCGTTTCTATATATCGTTGCTTGTTAATTCACACCTCGATTGATTCCCTTGTGGTTGATTCCCTTGTTTTGATACTCGCAGCAAAAAATGGGAAAGAAAAGTGTAGCAAACAAAGGCAAGGTTGTTGCTGAACCCGCAAAGAAGAAAGGCAGCGGGAAGAATGTGAGGATCTCTATAGCTTATTTATACATTATAATCTGTTTCTGTTTTTTCCCTAAATCCGTTTCTCTTTTTTATTTACAGCAAGGGCATGAATTTAGGTGCCTCCCTAAGACTGTCGCCCAAATGTTCATCTACTTGAAGGAACATCCAGATAAGAGAGCCCTCGTTGATGAGATGGGCTTTGGTGCACTCTCGTATCTCCCAAATGAGTACCTAAACCAAAGATTGCTCAAGCAGATATATGACCGCTACGATATCTATGACAACACGATATACTCTAATGCAGCAGCGGTTAATATCACCACGGAGAAAATAGGACATGCCTTAGGATTGAGTTCAAGAGGTATATTAGAATCTGTTTCTCTTTCCTGTATCATTTTCGTTTCTGTTTTCCCATTGACGTTAATATCACTAACTAATGTTATTTTCTCCTTTGTATAGTAACTCATTATGACATAAAAGTTGACAAGAAAAAATTGAGTCAGGAGGACAGCGATGTGTACAAGTTTTTCAAGGGACAACAACCGTAGCTCTCCAGAATCTGATAAAAACAACGCCAATCAACACCGATGAAAACATGAAGCTATGGATGTGGGCGTTCATGTTGTTTGTACAACAGGTCTTCCTCCTCCCCAATTCAACAGCAAAAATCACCCCAGTGGCTCTCCCCACAATCTTTGACTTGGAGAACACACGGAATAGAAATTGGGCACATCATGTGCACAACTTTCTACTCCAAGAATTAAAAAAGGCCAAACAAAAGAAGTCTGTGGCAATACATGGATGCTGCTATGTTCTCATGATCATATACTTTCATGAGACCCAATTTGGAGAAAGGTCAAGGGACCCTGCAGCACAGCCACCATGGTTAGCTTACTGGACTGGTGACACGCTGAAAAAAAGATTGAAGCTTGAAAAAAAACATGACGCGGTAAGTTAAATCCATTTCTATTATGTTATATTTCCGTTTCACATTATGTAATAAATCCGTATCATTTTGTGATATTTCCTCTTCTAAATATGTAACAAATCTGTTTCTATTTCAGGGACTGCTGAAAACTGGTAAGTTGAGAGCTGAAAAGGAAAAACTGAAGAAGAAAAACACGGATATGGTTCTCTCATCAGAATCACAAAGTGCTAGTTCAACAGATGGAGAAGGAGATTCAGAGGCAGAATCTCAACTACAAGAAAGGCGGTCAACAAGAAAGGAGGACAGAAGGGTGGCATCTCCAAGTTCTTCAGACTCTGAAGACACCGTTTCTGAGGAACCACCACAACAAGAAAGAAGAATGAAACAAGAGAATGATCGGGTTGTGGTAGGATCAAATGCCCCCTTTAATCCAACACAACAAAGTGCAGCCGTTGACGGGTAATTAACAAATCCGTTTCTCTTTTTTTCATATGAATCCGTATCTTGGTTTTATATAAATCCGTTTCTCTTTTTGATCAAATGAATCCATTTCTCTTTGTCAGAATTATATCTGTTTCTTATTTAATCATATTTCTTTTGACCATAGATTGCCACAATCAGACGACGCTACCCTTGCTGATGCGTTGAAAACAATAAAAAACACAAGAAAGAGAAAGAAGCAACAAACTGAAGACATAAACACCAAAAAAAGGAGTGTCCATGGAGTTGGGGGTGGTGAAGAGAGGCAAGATGTCGGAAGGCCTGCTTCCGGAGCTGACAACGGGTCGGATAAAACAAGGATGTTTAACTCGTTTGATACTGTTAGTCTTGGAAAGGGGGATACTGTTGAATGACCTTCCATAATGCCATCTCAACCATCCCAAACCGGAAAAAGGTTAGTACTTACATCTAGTTTATTCTATTAAATCCGTTTCTTTTTTATTATATTTGATTATTATCTTTCTCTTGATGCAGTGTTTTGCAAGCTAGGCCTGAAGCAGAGGTCCAACCTGAAGCAGAAGTCCAGCCTGAAGTAGGAATCATGGTTGGAAATGAGCAACAACCTGAGCTCGTGATTGTTGAAATGTAAAATCCGTTTCTCTCTTTCTCTAAAATCCGTTTCTCTTTTTAGATATGAACTCTGTTTCTTCTTCTTAGATGCAGGCCTTTGCAACCTGATCAACCAACTAAACCACATGGTGCTGAAGTAGATGATACTGGGCATATATTGTGAGTCAAGAATCCATTTCTCTTTAGTTTTTTTTCTCTTGGCATTTATGAAATCTGTTTCTATTGTTGGTCTAAATTCTGTTTTTCTTTTGCTTTAAAATCTGTTTCTCTTATGGACAAAAACTCTGTTTCTCCTTTTTGATCCAGGCCTTTGCAGCCTGAGCAATCATCTACACCACAATACAATGAAGTAGATGACCCTGTGCCTATAAACATGGAAATGTGAGTCAAAATTCTATTTGTGATATGAAATCCCGCTTCTCTTTATGATATTAAATCCGTTTATTTTTGTGATATAAAATCTGTTTCTTTTTGTGGACTCTTGTTGCAGCCCGTTGGAAACTCAGGAACAATGCTCCTTAACCCTACGGCCGTGGTTGCAACCGGAAGCTGGGACCAGCACTGTTGTGCAGTCCCTTGAAGCGGTGGTGACAAATGTGCTATTGAGCATGAACCGGAAAGAATCTGACAACCAGGAGCAAGACCAATGCAAAACCCCTGACATTCCGTTGCAACAACAATACCAGAATGCCCCAACCAAACAAGATTTGGAAGAAAGGTGCGCAACTTGGGCAACGGTCGAAAACAACAACAAATATGAAACAATATTCCAACTCAAGGGTCCAAGCACAATAGAGGTAATGAGATACAATTTCCTGACCATGGCACCAGCAACGTGTAATGATATCCAAATGGTCAGTCTCATGTGCCATGTTTTAAACAGAGAGGAGCTCCAAAGGTTTGAACGGGACGTATACTGTGTTCCACCAGAGATCCTGGTATCCTATTTGTCTCTATCTTTATGTTTTAAAATCTTCTACATATATTCATATAGAATCCGTCTCTGAGTTGGTTTTAAATCCGTTTCTCTTTGTGCTTACTTTTCAGAGTAGGATGTTCGATACATACGGCACAAACTATCTTGATAAAAAAAAAAACAAAGCTGCCGTATCGGGTGGAACAACTGAAGGATCATGCTGAGTACATGGGGTTGCTTGATAGAGATAAACTGAAATCGCACAGTGCTGTAAGTTTTTTATTTAAATCCGTTTCTAAAAAATATATAATCCGTTTCTCTTCATCATTCAAATCTGTTTTTGTTTTGCAATGTAATTCCGTATCACCTCTTTGTTAAACGTAGTTGTTTGCTCCTGTTGTTTACTCCAATCACTGGTGGCTCTATGTCCTAGATGTGGACAATAAGGAGTTTTACATCATAGACTCCATGCATGGAATCACTCCTAACCAACAGAGGGCCAAGCTGCACAGATTTGCTGTAAGTCTGCTCCTTAAACTTTTTCACACAATCCGTTTCTCTCTAGTTTCTAATCCGGTTCTACATTTTATTTCAGTGTAATATATTGAATCAACTGAGAGTATGGGCAGGAGCCCAATCCATGTTAAAGAAAGGAATTGTCTATTTGCAACTAAGGTGTGTTGACGTTCCAAAGCAGCCAAATCCCACGGATTGTGGCGTGTACATCATGAAATGGATGGAGCTCCTTGATGCAGCAATGTTGTCGGGTTGTTATAAGTTTAAAGTTTGATACAACCTTGAGGAATGTGGGCAAGTAAGTATTAAAATTGTAACTGATTGTGTTCTCTAGCTTAATACTTGTTAACTCATTTTTCCTTGCTTTAAAATGTAGGATAAGCTTGATGGGTTCAGAAGGGAGATAGTGGCAAAGCTGATCCTTAGCAAGGAAAATAGGCTTAGAGTAGAGACAATCAATCAAGCAAACAAGATGGGATGCCAAACAAAGCTTTCTGCTGCCCTGCAAAGCCCTTACGTTCAAGTTTCAATGGCTGAATTAGAAAAACGGATTGTGTAGTTGAACTTTTTTGTAATGATGTGTAGTTGGTTGAACTTTTTTTTTTGATATGTGAATGTTTTGTTGTTGGATGAGGAATATTTTGTTGAATACTTTTTTTTTGTTGATAATATGACTAACTAATATTGTTTTCCTCTTTTATAAATGTGTTCTTTCTAAAATGTATATATGAGAAACGGATTTTGTATGCCAAATAGAACCGGATTTAGTGGTTCATGTGTGGTTTAAATGAAAAAGAAACATAATCTAAAGGATAAGAGAAACATAATTTGCATGATAACAGTATCACATTTTAAAATCAAGACTCACACCATTCAATGAACATAAAAAAAAGGAAACAGAATCTACAGCATAGGAGAAATGGAATTTGCATGATAACAACATCACATTTTAAATCAAGACTAACACCATTCAATGAACATTAAAAAAAGAAACGGAATCTAAAGAATAGGAGAAACGAAATTTGCTAGCTAAACACGGAAGGCAATGATGATGATCCTTTAACCTCTGAGAGGACTTTTCTTTTCTTCCAATTTGTTGCACTTGCTATTTTTTATCAGTGTTTGAACCGAGTCTTTTCTTTGGTCGTCCTCTTGATCTAACATGTGTTGAGCTTTGCAAATCATTCGTCTCACTCAAACGATCCATCTTCGTATATTATGGATGGGTTTTCTTTGAGTTTAGCCTTAAATTCTTTCATCTCAGCATCCAATTTATCTAAACAACAGTGATACTTAACAGTCAAAACTTCAAATTCTGATGCCTCTTCTGCAGATATATATGATCGGGATAACATACCGTTATATCTCTTTGTCCTTGGCTGCAATACTGGTGCATCATAGCTACTCTTGATGCTCGTATGCCTCCTCTTTACAATTCCATTTTTTCTCCATCGATCAAGGATATAGGATGGTGAAATCCTATCCACCCCCTCATGTCCCAGCACCATCAAAGAGTGACGACACACTATACCTCTTGATTCAAAAAGTAAGC